>JABASC010000346.1:0-44900 GCA_019776185.1 Plutomurus gul
GATTTTTTCTTACTAACAACAATATCTTATTGCTCTTAGTCAGGGGAGGACCTAGGAAAATTTACACTCAGAACCTAGCGTACTCAATAAAAAAAATCGCAAGGGTTTACATTATAAGTGCGAAATTTAGGCATTTTTCGCGTTTCTTGCAATTTTTTAAATATATCTATTTAACAATTCGATTTTACATGCGTAGAACTTCCAAAGAGCCAATTTAATGGTGGTTGGTAAGTTAATGTTACACTAGTATACGTGCACTAGTCAATTATTGCAGGTAGTGTGAAAAATAAAGTGACAAGGTGTTCGAGTGGAATATTTAGCTTGCCCATTCAATCCACTTAAGCAACCTGTAATTTAAATTTCCGTATGTGGTTGGTGCTCGTGTCGTCACCTCTGGCTTGAAAGGTTTCCAGTACGAGTACATTTTTAGTTAGTTCCTAGATTTAAACATTTTTCAGAGGCATTTAAAAGAAGGCACAAATTTACGTAGACGAAAACTTTAAAATTCTATAAATAAATAAGATACGACTTTGGTTTGACATGCTTCGAGCGTGGGTTTGTCGGCATATCCTTTTGTACCACTAGAACAAAATAAAAATATTGATTTCTTCGTCAATGCAGAGTCGCAAAATTGTATAGTCCGACTGTACAAGTACAAACAGAAATAGCCCTTTAATTTTCTAGTCAATTTTTATGTGTGTGACATAGGAAATAGACAGCGATTAAATACAATGTGGTTGCATATCAATCAGAACCATATTAAAAAGTGTATCGGAATTTTTCGGTGATTTTCGGTCAGGGCCGATTCCCACCGACCGAAGACGCTTGCAGCAGTTTAGTAGTACAAGTACTAAACTTGAATTCAGTTTCCCGACGGCAATGGAAGTCATAGCGATTTACCATCAGCGTCACCATCACCAAATCACACGATCATGCCATATTGCAATGCCAATACGAACGAAAAAGCAGAAGCACACACACACACACACACACAGGAGAGATGATAAGTTGTGTAGGCAGGCAAGCAGCTTTACTGTTGGTTGGACGGGGCTGTTCTGTACGTTGGAAGAACAAGAGATGCAGTTTCCCCCGGCATCGTTTCGGTTGACTCGAGACTGACTTGATTAGATTGTGTGTGTAGATACTCCTTTTCGGTTTTCAATGCTCACCGTTCCGCTGGACTCCTTCCTCTCGTTCCGTCCCACAATATTTCTTCGGTGCACGAGCATCAGCAGGAAAGTTGGCGAGTATTAAACGGAAAAACAGAAAGGGCTACGTAGGTGGCTAACGTTCACGTACTCAAATCAAACTCAACGCGTATTCAAGTGTGGCAGTCAGTTCACTGTACTCTGTGTGGTGCTACATGAGTAGTAAATACGAGTACGTACGTAGATTCCTTACTTTCTCCCAGAACGGCAATAACGGGCACAGTCTCTTTCTCCTACTTATCAGAGTGTATTATGTATCCTCTGTTCGATTTCTGCTGCTGGTCTGTTATTCTGTTCTCCTCATTTATTCTTCGGTTCCTCGGCCGACAAAATTGTTCGACATTCTACTGCAACGGCTACAGTGGAAAAAGCCGCCAACGGCACAACTTTTACTCTCTTTGTAATGTTGCTTGATACATTTTGTTTGGTTTTATTCATTCCACCCTCGTTTCTCTGTATCTAGTTAGCTTTAGTGAAGATCTCGGCAAGCGTTTTCTTTCTTCTGTCCCTTCGGAACACCAAGAATAAATATTAGATGACATTCAGAAAATAATTCGGGTCTAAAAGTGTAAGTAAAATTGAGAGTTTAAAAAAAATCATACTGAAATACACAATTTTTTTAAATGATTTTTTATATATGTACATAGATAAGTAAATCAGGATTTTTGTGTAACAATTGACATAAGGACATATATACAGGGGTGCATATCCTGCATGCATATTTTAAAAATGTTCGTTCGGAGACAGACTATTTACTTGCTTGCTTGTAGGAGTAGAGCAAAGAGAGTTCAATCGGGTTGTTGTCTGCTGTTGTGTTTTCGATTGGTTGGAGAGATGCTATGATGTTATTTGGGCTTCAGATCGTCGGAGCTAAAAATCCATTAACAAATCCCTCCTTTCCACTCTGTTAACTACGTGTGTTGGCTATTATCAGCTTCGTGTTTTATTTCATTCTGTGTTCTCTTGCCGTCGCACTACCATGCTCTTGTGTCACGGTATTCATGCCGCTTACCGACGCATTATCATCAATGAGACCTTTCCGTCACGTTTGACGTTTAGATTTTTTTAAGAATCTCGAATACCAAGTACAAACTATTTATTGGGGCTCCAAGTTGGCCACTCTCTTGGCTGCCTTGAGGAATTATGGGCCGGAAATTTTTTTGGGAACCGAATGAAACATTTCTTTGATCTTTCCGTATTTATGGGGCTCGTATGAAAAGTTTACGTGTATATTCAGATATTCACGTACGTAGGATTAGAAGAAAAGTAGAATCGTGAAATATAGAATAACGTGTTCTCCCAAAATACGGCAACCATAAATATTTAAATAGATGCATGAACTGCAAACTTAAAATATATTTGTACTTTTTAAAATTTAGAATCTCATTATAATAATGGCTGACGATGCTGGTGGAGATACTAAGAAACGCCGAGGACGTCCCGCAAAAGCTGCCGCCGACACTCCGGCTGAAAAGCCAAAAGCAGAGAAAAGGGGGCGGGCTAAGGCCGATGGTGACGGTGAGAGTTCATCGCCAGCAAAACGAGGTCGCGGTCGTCCAAAGGGTACTAAGAGGAAGGCTAAGGGAAAGGGAAAAGCTAAAGTAAGAAGTTTTGAATGCTGAATACATTTTAAATGAGTTGAGTTCTTCTCGTATGCAGCTACATGGATTTATTTAATTTCCAGAGTCCTGCTGCTGGTGGTGGTGGTGGTGCAGGACGTCGTGGACGCCCAAAGAAGGCTGCGGCTGTTGAAGAGAAGGAACAATCGAGTGGCGCCGAACAAGAAGAAGAGGTGGAGGATGATTAAATAATTAGCACTTGATGCTACTAAGCTCCTCTTGTCTTACTCTTGAATACAAAACTAAATAAATAATTAAGATTTAGAAATAGTTACATTGCATAAAACCCTTTCTTACATTATTTTTCAATCTCTCATAAACTAAGAGAAATTTTTGCTGTTGTCGATTTAATGCAAATTAGATTTAATTTTTATTGAGTCGAAGTCACCGAATATTCTGTGCTTCACAATAGCATAATTGTTGAATATTTGATATTTCTTCCGATGTTTTTAACTTTTAAGTTTTTCACTTTTAAATAAATTGACGTAAGTGCTCTTAGAGCAGTTGTTAATAAAATTTAAAGGTGAGCCCATGTATATGTATAATCTAGAATCTTTCGTCATGTTGCTTGCCTCAGCTTTAGACCTGATTAATTCAAAAGTCGTAGTATTAATAATATAAATGTATTGTAATTGTACTATTCTGATTATTATTGACAACATTCGTTTAGAACTAAACTAATATTGAAATTAAATTGTAAAATTAAATCCTACAATTTGACTGCAAAATTGTCGTTTTCCACTTTCACATTAGAGAGCAGTGAAACTGAAGAAACAGCAAAAAATAAAAACTATTAATGTGTTATTTTCTTATGTTTTTATGTGCATTTACACAAAAACTGAAGAGTGATTGGAAATGTACGTAGTAATGTTGAACCAGATAATTAAAACTCGATTTGGCTAATTGACATTTCCCATAAAAAGTAGAGTGAAGCGAACTGCTTGAAAGTCATGTAATTTAATAATAAAAGTATCGTCAATTATTTCCAAATGATGTATGTACATCACTCGAATGCATATTTGGATACATAGTCCATGGTTCATGCAACTTAAATATAAATCAAGTAATGTGCTGAAATTGCCATTTATTATCTAGAAGCAGCATCATCAGATCAGTCTTTTATTATTCTTCCGTTCGTTTGCAAATGTCGCATTGTGTATGTCGCTAATCGTAATTACATAAGTGTAAGTTTGAATTCATAAATAACACCCACACTGCTTCGGTCCGCTATGCAGGTTATCGCTAATTCATTCATAAAATTGTGTAGGACATGTTAAGAGATTTGACATCGAAATCACTAGCAAATAGATCTTTCTTATTTAACACAAAAACATTCGTCAGTAGCTCAAGTAAATGTTTCCAAATATTATGCGTAATTGAGTTCTGGGTTATTTCTATAATAATGGGTGTACATTTCCAACCATTAAATTGAAGTTTCCCTATACATGTGTTGAAAAGCACCGTATTTCCTTCTCAAAAAGTGAATGTAACGTAATTGAGTTCAATACAGAAGAATACAGACAGCGAGAATTCTCTCTATTTATGTGTATATTATATATGTATCACTTTTCGCTAAGAATCATAAATAAATAAAATTCTATCGATTCTAGGTCTGTTTAAGCACATAGTGTATAGGCAATAATATTTTACAATACGATCTTAAAACCATACCATAACTCTGCACAGGTAAATTTATGAATTACTAATGCGCTTGATATTGATAACAAGACAATAGACAATCTAAAAATCGACCTTTTGTCACAATTATAGTTAGTATAATATTAATTGCCATTTTTGCACTAGTAGTAGTACATGGTACACAATATCTGTTTTGCTAAACTTACGTACACACAATTTTCGAGCATAAATGCAAAATGTGAGTCTGCTTTGCGAACGCTCTCCCTCCTTATTACGCCTTACATTGACAGAATACACGATACATTAAGATTTTACTCTTACATAGTTGTATAGTATATATACAGAGAGGTACATATTAAGTACCCATATGTATATATTTTGCTTATATATATATATATGTACAATTCAATTTTATACCACGAATTAATTAGCAATTACATTTTATTTGATGTACCTATCTATATATATATATAGGGCAAGTCGACGTCGTATGTAATGTAAAGTATAGTCACGTTTGCACACTCAGTGCACAATACAATTACTACTAACGCTTTAATTTAATCATATAATTTTTATATACATTAATTTCATCATCTGTAGAGCTCACATTACCTCATCCAGACTGTATTGGCGTGAGCGCTTCCGTTTTATCAGAAGTTTCAATTAAACTAAATTCAAAATTTAATGCTCACTGTCGATCACTGTATATTATTAAGATCTATACGCGTACAGTAAGCTATTATATATGTACAATTTATTCTACAGACTATTGGACTAACCAACCGTAGTTTATAGGATCATTACTAGAGTTTTTCTCTCGGTGCATTTGAGTGGATGAGAAACATGGAAGCAGGTTGTATGTCACAACAGCGCCAGCGCGGCGGCGTAATTATTTCAGCGTTGTTGTTGTGGTTTAAATCTTAAGTATAAGGAACTTACATTTTAGCAACGAAAAATGAACACGAACACTATACATCCAGGGAGAGAGAGAGGGTGGCTTCTCGTTGTACGACGTCTCCACTGGATATTGCTTTTTTTTCAAATGTTTTTCAGCGTAAAATTCATTGGAAGAAGAGACGAAGATTGTAGGCAGAAGTTGTAAATCTTTTGGAGCTCCTCGCGGATAGATAACATTGATATGACTAGTAAAACCCTTTCCCCATGGCTCTTTTCTATTTTATCCCCCTGCTGACTCAACTTATGTCTCATCTCTATCATATTAACATTGTAAAAGTCTAAAGGTATTAAAGCACATTATGCGACATTAATCTTTTCATCTCACTATTGGCAAAAATGTCAGTAGAGTTGCTTTTTAGGTTATCAGTAATATATTATACGTGAGAACAATATAACGAGTCACAATACAATGCATCAATTACTTACTACACGCACATAAAAGTAAAACAGTGCTCTAGTAATATGTCTGGGTGAGCTGTGGTAAGCAAAGCTCTCCACCTCCACAAGAGTCAGAAATTAGTAGAGAATAGCATGTAATTTAGTTTTTATAAAATCGTATCTGTACGTCGCAATCGCAATAAACAAACCAGACATTGCACATTTGATACCCTTCTCTCTCATTCCATCTCTGTAAATACCATTGCTATCATAATCATGTAAAACAATTCAAATTATACAAATTTATATACAATACAAATTTATATACAATTCAAATTGGTAGACACAGACAGGTTTTCTTCTCACAGACGACACAGCTTCTCCATAATAACTAAACTATATATTTTATACATATTATTATTACGGTTTTAATTGCTAATTCATTAATTTAATTTCATGGACATTTTATTTGTCTAAATATTATATATTATTATTGCCTGGTAATTAGAAGTTTAAATGACTTAAAATACTTGTTAGATACAGATCTGATTAGATCTTTGAAACTTACTTAAAGATATTAATTATTATTGTGCTACTAATAGGACAATTCATACAAGTAATATAATAATATACTATCAAACGTACCACATTTTAAACGAAAACCTATTTGTAAGTGGATGGGGGTATAACAATAAAATCCCACTGGATAAAAGCTGTAACTCAAGTAATTGACTATTGATATCAATATAATATTAAACGTGCTCAAGAGACACAATATAATTAAGGCACTACTAATTAAGCAATATACACAATTAATTTCTTAACATGTTTCGCTGAGGTTATTAGACGTATCGAGTCTTATGTAGTACACTTCAATCTATTGTTGTATCCAACCGAAAGTGTCATCTCTTGCAGCTAACTCACAATAATTTAATAGGCATTTATTCTGTAGACCGTACTAATGGTGAGAGACATTGCTAGGTACGTACGCATTATTCGTCGGTACATTGGACATCACTGAAGGGGCGTTGGTGGAGTTCGTTCCAGGTTGAGACATCCCTCCTTGATTTTGACTATTAGTATAATCTTGCATACTCATTGGAGTGGGAGTATGACGATTTTGATTTTCTATCGTGTTTTCGTTAGACATCCCTTGCCATTGTCCTCCACCGGGTCCGTACATCATGGCTGCCGGGTTATAATTCGACTGCATCATCCGAACTCCTTGTTGCAAAAATGGCTGAATTCCTATAAAAAAAATAATGCTTTCAATACACCGTAATATCTAACACTCTAATCAAATTTAAAAAAGATTATTTCTTACCCATAAGGCTGGCAGGCTGAAGATAATATCCCGAGAAGGAAGGATGATACGCTGGTACAGTTGTTCCAGAATGTGCGAAAATTGGTCTAAAGGCTCCATAAGGTGTCGGACCTACGTTGTAGGATGTAGGAATTTCCATAATTCCCATCTGCTGCTGTAGATAAATAATACAATTAAAATTCATCTTTCAGTATCAGACAAATAAAATGGCCGAGTAGTTGAAATGTTTACTAATTACCCGAGATTGATGACTCTGAGAGCTCATTGGCATGCCTCCTCCTCTGGTTGGTGTGTCTGGGGAAGACGCAGGTCCACTTTTAGAGGTGCTCAACTCGGGACTGTGATTCTCCTGATTCATCGACATGGCTAAAGACAAGTTAGCCCTGTCATAGGAAGGCAACGGTGACACAGGCATGGGAGCAGGTGAGACACACGGTGATGGAGATCCGCTCATCATTGACGACAGATCATTCTGTAAATGGGCTAGGTGCAAATTTGTTGCAAGCAGTTGAGGGGCTTGCATTTGTACAACTGGCTGCTGTGTCTGCATTTGATGATGGACATTCTGCTGGTGAGAAACATTTAGGGGCAGCGACAGGTTGTGAGGACTTACTTGCGATTGTTGCTGTGTATTCCCATTCGTATTTCCGCCTGCTGTCTGAACAGGATTACTTTGACTCTGGGACATAGGTTGCTGTTGTGGCGGATTCGGACTCCCTTGCATCTGATTTTGACTTTGACTAATGAGCTGAGCAGGGACACCTTGTGTAGTGACAGCAAGACTATTTGGAGGAATCACGGCCGTATTTCCGTATTTATTTATATTAACTTGGTGTTGCTGAATGTTGCCCGCTGACACAAATGGACGACTTCCGTACGAAATCCCGGCTTGCGCCAATGCTATTTGTGCTAATGCAACCTGCTGGGTTTGCTGGGCCTGATGTTGTTGTTGCTGTTGTTGTTGAGGGGTAGATTGTTGTTGTGGAGGTAATGGATGCTGATAGTAATGCTGTGCTATTTGAGACTGCATGGCTGTCCTCCCTTTTCTACGCAGTGCGTTATCGAATTCTTGTCTATGTTTTCTTCGCATGTCATCCATTTCATATTTTTGCCTGTACAGAAAATATATCACATCTTTAGCTTTTTTTGATACAAGGCACATTTTTCGAAAAAGTGAAGGATTTTGTCATACCTTTCAGCAATGGCTCGAATTTCCGGATCATTGTGTACGTCGATGAGACTTAAACCATGCAATAAATATGGATCCATTGCATCTGACTCGTCATCTCGCTACGGGTAAAAATTTGCACAAATTTTAATAAACGGCACAAGTCGAAAACAAATGAATCAGCCATAAAATAAAACAGTTACTAAGAAATGTCATAAGAGGAAAAAGTGAGAGTTGTAATTGGTATTAAAACGAACAAGAAAGTGATACAGAGAAGACATTGATTCGATTATACGAAGCACAGTGTATCATGCGCAGGCAAGTTAAATAAATCAAAATAGCATACAAACAAACGCTCATGCCCACAACCCAGCCCAAAACCGCAACGTGACACTAGAACTACTTAGTTGTACTGATAGTCGTCTACCATTATATGAATGTACGCACTTGTATGTACATATACTTTCAGACAATCTATCTGATAATTGGCCATATACATTTTTGTCAAGAAGCATAATAATATAATATTATTTTCCATTAATTTGGATTTCTGTAACTTTAGAAGAGGGAATGGGTAATACTAATAATATATCCAGTAGTCTGTAACCAGCACGGAGAAGTACTTTTACAATTTACAGCATATATATACACTCAATCCTTAATAAAAGAGGATTATAATAATGAGTGTGTGGGCGACTCCGTGCTACATACGAGAAGCGATCAAATCCTAGTAAAAGTATAGAAATAGAATTGTGCATTCTCCTATTTTTGTATATAAAAAGTACATATATATATATGTATATAGAATACGGCTTACAAAAACGGATTTTTCCATGACTTGTCCTGCGGATGGTCGTTAGTGACTAGTTAGTATAGTGCTTTAAGAAGTAAGTGAATGCACACAAATGAGGATTTGCAACTCCTCAAGCAGATTTTTGTGAATACACTGTGCGTGATTATAATTGCATAATAATAGTAGTAGTCATTCTTAAAAATGCTGTACGTACACACACACGACACACACAAACGACTTGCCACTAACTACTCTTACATGGTATATACACGACATACTATTCAACAAACGTACAATCTCTTTCCATCAACAAAATGCTGGAGAGGAGTAGTCTTCTATTTTCTAGAAACTCTATATTTACATATACAAAATTAATAATATAGTTTCTCAAAAGGCATTAATTGCAGCGAATATATGCTATACTATATACAGGCTTCAAATTCCAATATATACAGTTCAACGAGTTTCAGCAAAGTTTTCATTGAACATTTTATTATCCAACTTTATTACAATACGGAAGCGCCCAAGTCCCGCGACTTTCCCACTGTAGCAGCAGGCATTTTACGAATATAACAGTTCCAATTGGTTTCGTCTCTCTGCTGCTTTATTATACAGAGTGGCAGCAACAGCAGATAAGAAGTAGTAGAAGTGTAGCAGCAAATTGTAAAATTGTCATTTCTCTGTAAGTCAGTTACAGTTCACCAGTTCTCAATGGAATATATATATATATATATATAGTACTCTGTGTGTGCTCTCTATAATTGTGGCAGCAGCAGGTGGGCAGGATATTATTAGACATTAGAGATGTCAATATAAGCGTATATATTTTCCCCTCTCCACATCATTTATATTTCTTACCAAATAGTATTGTTGGATATGCTGAAGTATTGACTGCTGTTGTTGTTGACGAGACCTTTCTTTGTCCCTTAAAAACTTTGCTAAAAATGGGTCACTGGGGGCCGCTACGTTCGACACAGTTGCATACGAGGGATAAGGTCCCAGTGTTCTATAGCCACTGGATGGGGAACCAGATCTGCGGGTATTCCCACCGTAGCCATAAACGTGGTTTTGGTAATGTTGCATATTAGGACCATAGTGTTCTCTAATCATAGCGCCGTAATCGTCAAGATGAGAATCCAGATTTGTTGACGCATCGTAGTCTTCCAATAAACTTTCGTCGAGCCTGTAAGCATCTTCAAACTCTGTGTACGGATCAAAATCTCTTTCTGCACTGAATAATCTTCGTCTGGAGCCTGAGCCACCACCACCACCACCACCACCAGGTCGTCGACCGAACAGGGAATTATTGACACCGAGGAATTCGGAAGGGAGTGGCGCCATGTAGGAGGACGAACTGGCGTGAACTGTATGGTATACGGAATCCCCGGACGCGGCAAAGTGTACTTGCCCTTGATTTCGTCTTTGTTGCTGTAAATAGCCGCCATAGGCGTTCGGAGGTGAATTATCTACAAAGAGTTCTCTTTCACGGATTTTTTCACATCTGTCACGCACATTGCCAGAGGCGAGTCCACCCCCTCGTTTGAAGCTCACCGACTCTTTTTGCAATAGTTCAGGTAAATTACTCAAAGAGTGTGTGTGCTTCAGCTTTGCTTTTAGTAGACGACCCGGATCATCCGAAAAGAGGTCTTCGGGCAAACGAGGATTCGTTTTCGTTGGAGACAATCGCAATGATGACTTGGCTCCACTATAGGGTACAGTCTTCTGAAATTGATACATGGGGAATTCTTCATCTCCATCTGAGGTGTCAGAAAATGAGTTACCACCTTGGAGTGTATAACCCGTGGGGCTCATTTTATTCAGGGCCGCTTTTGAAGACGATGAAGATGAGCCTGTAGACCCAGACTGGGGAAGTTTTATGGTTGGAGACTGAGGAATTGAATGAATAGTTTGATAGTGCATTGTGTTCGACTCCATTTTTGTGTTTGCCTTCAGATAGTCTAAAGGGAGATCGTGAGGTCGGGTGGGCTTCTTCAAATCATGACTTTGTGATAGAATAGGAGCCGTTGACGCAGCTGGTTGTTCTAACCTCACATTATAATTGACATCTGCCTCTGGGCTGGGGAATGAGAACGAAAATTCATCTTTCGTAATGACAGACGCACTTTGGGGCGTTTTCGGCGAGTCTCCATCGTAGGACAACGCGGCTCCGGGTCCTGTGAGGTCGTCCGAGTTGACACGGCGTAGGTCAGCACATGATTTTGTCAATGCTTTCATAGCCTTTAGATTCTTGATAGAGGGTGAACGCAATGATTGCGCGGGCAGTTGGGAGCTTTGCGCAAATATTTCATTTAATCTTGACGGAAGGTCAGCAATGGATTGGCTCGACAAATTGCGACTTCTGATTGCGATTAAAGACAGATCGTTTGAGGTAGGCGTCTCCGGTATTAGCGAGCCCTTCCTTTGCTGGGAGGAAGATGATAATGCATTTTTAGTTGGTTCTACATTTGTTGAATGATTATGATTGGGAGCGTGATGATGGGTTGGTTTAAGATTAGAATTAGCAATCCCACAATTTGCTGCCGAGACAGGTAACGAAGAAGTACAGACATTCTTATTGACACTATGATTACTATGTGAGACTACAACAATATCGATCGATGTCACAGCAGCGACAGATGACACAGGAGTGGGCATATTATTATTACCATCGTTAACACATGAATTGGACGACTGCTGCGTCACAGTTTCTAAAACACCACAATTATTGTTCACTAAAGACGGGGCAACAGTAGCCACAGTTGGGTTTTGGATTACATTTTGAGTCTGACTCTGCAAGTGCGTAGACATCAAAAACCAACAAAAATCCAAAACAAAATAAATTATCAGACAGGGCACGGCACGAAATTCAAAAAAATAAAGTGTACTGTTTTTAACGAGAACAAGAGACAAAACACGCCACACTACAGTATAGTACGTTACGACAGCTTTGGAAAAACTCAGTAAATTATACATGTATAACGTTGTTACAACAAGGACATCATGCACAGGGAAAAACGACCATGGATCATAATAACTACAGTACGAAGTGGAATTAGTAACGGAAATTAAATGACATTGGCGAAAATGAAAATAAAGTCAACAATAAATGACATGAATAATGGAGGATGTCACTAGGCATAATCTGAGCACATTTTCAATGAAAAATATAATATGTAATGTATTTAGGTATGTTAAAGAGAATTAATAACTCAGATAATAAAACCACCAAAATCGAAATGAAAGGGCAGTGAAGAGTGTTTGTAAAAAAAATGAAGGAGTAGTAATAAATACAGAAATTATTTAAAAGCACTAACCTGGCCTAATAGGGAGCCCGGAGCTCCTCGCATTTGCAAATGCTCAAACAGATTTTCTGGTGACTTTACCATTCCGTACAGTTGCTGGTGAGACGAGTCAGAATGCATTCCATTGGCTTCCAGAAGTACCTGCGAAAGAATACATCATTATAAAATATCGACAGGTAAAGAATTGCGATTGCATCAGCAAAAGACGCGATACCAAAAAAAAAGTTCGAACTTCAAATGACCTGTAATGACGGTGCAGATCCTACGAAGGCAGACGGTCCATAACTCTGCCCAGAGACTTGGACTGGCACTTGCGTGTAATACTGCGCCTGATTTGCTACGTTTATACCAGAACTAGTTTGGTTACTGTGATGTTGTTGATGTACATGAGTGGCGAACATCGGATTACTAGCACTGCTGCCACTCATCAGATTCGCATTCACCTGATTGATTGCATTTGCATTGCTGGTGGTAGCCTCGTTTTGATTAGGGTAGCTATTGTCTCTGTCGTTAATCTCGCCTCGTGACATTTCTGCAGAAGACGAATATCCTTCGCCCACATTCCCCGCAGGAGTTGTATTGCTCGAGCCACTTGCACTGGTTTCCACCATAAAGTTTGAGTCTTGTCCTACATTCACTAATCCAATGGGAGGCTCCTCTAATTCTTCAGGCTTGTGTGTGACAACGCTGAAACGTCCTTTCCTTACCGCACTGATCTCTGTCACTACAGGGTTGCTACTCGGTTGTGGAACTGAGGACGCTGCAGTATCTGACAGAAACAAGTCAAATATTACAATTGGGTAATCTCCTGGTTAATCTTGTATTCATTTGAAATGACAAAATTGATTAAAAAATTTCTATTCATTTGACAATCACATATATTATATTCTTTTCACAAAACAAAACAAAAGTCAAGTACTTACTTACCTTCACTTTACGATTACAATGCAATGTTCACGAGACTACAGTATGTTTATGAATACTTTCATTGTCCAGATAAAAAATTGCAAATAAATAATGTGCTACTAATTAACTACTACAACTACACTACCCGTCTGAATACAATAGGCAAAAAATTAACAGGTGATAAGTACTTTTGGAAATAACAACGACTCATTTGCAATGTTCCAATCTGGAAATTAGCACTCGTTATATATACATAATAAAAGTGTGCAAACAATTAAAGCTGTAACATCTACATGTGCATAAGTATAGTGTGCATATCAACTAACCTTCCGGAACTACGCTGACTTGAAAGCGTGACATTTTTTGCGGGGCTGAGGGCGCTTTATTATTACCATTACTATTGGAAATGGAGAATTGTCCGTGCTCATTATGAAAAGTTAAATTAGCCACAGATGGACTCTGCTTAGGAAGACAAGCGTCTGCATTCTCAACTTTATTTTCGATCTGGGTAAAAGTGATTTGATTAGAGCTCTCGGCCGAGATGCCCAACAAACCACCACCAGACGGAGAAGCTTTAATAGAAGGATCGGCGTTGTTAGAGCCCATATTACTTGGAGCAGTGGCAGCTGTTCAAACAGTTTTAGTTTTTTAACTTTTGCTAAATACTAGGTGCTTTTTCTACTGAAACTACAGTAATAAATTGTAAAAGCTAAGTAACTAATGTTTAATCAATGCCATTAACTACATTAATATTCTACGGAGCAAATCTGCCTTCTTATTAAAGTAAGTTTAGTGATTCTATGAAATAAATCAAAATATTACACTGATCAGCAATATAGCTACTATGTATAATATAAACATCGAAAGCCAAAAAAATGTGCAAAAAAAACGAGGGGAAATTAATTTAACGTAGTGAGTAGTGACCATACAGGCAGCAAAAATTCATTTTCCTCAAATAATTAATACGCACGCACTCCTTGCGTCCAATATCAGAATATTCATACAGTGAATCATCTCTTCAAAAATTAGCAAAAATTTCTTTACAACATAATCTAAAAGATTCCAAAAATTGCGCTTACTTTTGATGGGGGTAAACTGGGTGATTGTTGTCGGAACAGCCGTGAGAGGAAGTCCCACGCTCATGACAGCCCCAGAAGGATGATGGAGAACTCCCAAAGATCCTTGTATCAATTGGTGTTGAGTGTGAGGATGCATTTGATGTTGCAGCACAGTAGTAGACGGACTAGGACTAGAGTTAAGACCCTGCCCACCTTGCTGTTCCGAACCAGATTGTTGTGGCGGAGCCATACTTATTTGTTGTCCCATAAACTGTTGATAAGGGGGATAAGCCTGTACATAGTGCATCGGAGTTGTCAACATTTGAGGATGCGGTCCTCCACTAATATTCTGATGCATGGAAGCCGGTATTGGACCAGTAGCAATTAGTTGAGGCTGACATTGATTTGCCAGTTGCATAGCATTCATATTGACATTCATGCTGATCTGATGAATATTTGGAACTTGTCCACGGCTGTACGAGTGGATTTTGACGAGTTCCTGCTCCAGATCATGTAAATCAGCCGCCGGACGAACTTTACTTTTACAACTGAGTTCATCCCTCGATTGAGCTCCAGAGGTGTGCCCCTGGCCAGGAACGGGAGTGGCCGTTCCAGTCCCAGCATTCGTCTGAGTCTGTTCCGGTAACGGTGTACTTGTATCACTATTCGTTCCACCTTGAATTAGTTGATGCACCGGAGCCCCAGTACCGTCCGTCATTTGGGCGAGTCTCTGTTGCAGAGCAATCATGTAATTGTCATAGTTCTGTGCAGCTTGGGGAGTGGTGGGATGGCTTCCAGTTGCTGTGCCAGTTGTAATCGTTCCGGCACTCGTATCCCCCGTAGTTCTCTCTTTCTCCACGGGGAGCGGTACAGAGGACGTTGATTCCACATTCGGAGGATGAGTTAGCGACTGAAGCTTTTGATGCAGATCTTGAATGGTGTAAGGGCCGCTTTCTGCTTTATCGAAGGAACCCTGCTGTGAGAATCCCTTGGAGCTGGAGTCATTCGGTGTAATCGTGTGCTCAGGGGTAGATTGCTGAGGGGTGCCGTAGGATGAGTGATGTGCAGATATCGTGTTTGGGATTCCAGCAGGACCCGGTGCCATGGTCATCGTCATTGGCATTCCAATGCTCATCGACATTTGGTGGTGTACAGGCTGTTGACCCATAGTCACGATTGATGCAGGGTCCGTTCCCACTGGCATCATAAGACCAATGGGTCCCCCACTGTTGGGATCGATGCCTACATTCATGATAGTCATTTGAGTGGGGGCTGGGGTATATTGTTGCTGTTGTTCGTATTGCTGTTGGATTTGTTGTTGCTGAACGGTGGCAACAACAGGAGCCGGCGTGTACATACCACCGGATGCGTACGTTGGAGGCGATTCGAACGTGATGTTACTGGGTGGCTGTTCTTTCACTGGTGTCACTTTAAAGCGACTAGGTTTCGAAGGTGTTGATGACTAATAAATACACACAAAGACAATTAGCAAACATACTTTACAAACACGGATACACTATACAACAAGATTAAAACGTAAAAGTATACACGCCGGAGTAAAAGTCATGAACTCTAGGACAAATGTCTAGGTATATTAATTCATTCAGCAATGTAATGAAAACTTTAAATGTTAATGTTGAGCTTTGTACTTTTAATCGTATGTATATTATTTTATTTAGTTTAAACAGATCCGTGTCAGTGTAGCGTGTTACAGTGATATTTCGGTTAAACTGTTAGGCCAGCAATGTGCGCTGCTCTCCGAGTAAAATTCAATGGGTCAAAAACAGGCTACCACCACCACCACTGTAATCAATGTCTACATATGTTTAGTGTTGATTACGGGATAACACAGCTATACCATCGCTCTCTCATAATATAATCTTGAGTAAACATACTACTCAAGCACACCAAAGCATGCATTTTGAAACATGAATGAAATGCATTTGCAAGTAGATGCTTTTGATTTTTATGTGAGCCTTGGGCTTTAAAAGATGAGGCACTACCAGCAGTCATTTTGAACCAATATGACACAATATTAAAGGTAGTTTTTATTTGTTCATCGCTACAATTCTAAAAAGTTGGAAATGAAAGGACACCAGAAGCGTGAAACGAGTGGCTCAAGAAAGTTGCCGTATTGTACCTGACTTTTGCTCCACCGTGTACATTTGAAGGTTATAGACAGAACGTATGGCGTGTGGTCTTTATTAGTAACGTAATTAAGCTATGAGAAACCTGAAGAGATAGAGAGGAGTCAGGCGATTCGTGCTCGTGCATATTACTTAAATTTTCATCTCCTTGATCGAATGACATTTCAAACTCTTCTTCACGCAGGCAACCCAAAGTAATGCCTTCCGAAAGCTGCCAGCAGATACACCAAGAAAAACCACAAAATGCCCAAAGCCCGGAGCGAGTGTTAATTACATTAATAGTTCTCTACATTCCTTATGACTATGTTTCTATGTAGTTGTAAATCTGCTACTACCATGGAAGTAAACATGGTTAACACAGAACGATCGTTTATAGAGCAAAGATAATCTAATTTATAAATATTTAATTGCGTACGCGGTAAAGCACATAAAGTTCGGCTATCTAAATAGTCTGTGGTCTAAATATTTGAAACTGACTCGCTGTCTAACTTGGAAATTAATCGTTTAATAGTTTTCATAATATAATCCCTAGAGGGTCAATTAACAGTAAAATTGTGTGCATCCACTGTAATGACTAATGACTTCATTTGAGAGACCATGTCGTATCCTCTCAAAAACAAGGTTTGGCTCACCACTTGTTCTTGTTTTAAAATTTTATCAGCGTTGCAGTCTAATTTTTAAAAATTTTATATTTGCATCATGCGCAGTAAATATGTATTAATAGATACACACAATTTAAATGGAATACAGTAGCATGCAACACATTGAATAGATGGTCGATCCAGTCTGTGCTTTACCATCCAAAGTAAATAAACTTTAGAGCCATGCTGGTTACGGAGCATTTCCATACTTTAGATTCCGTTTTTCCAATTTTATTGAAAGTTCAACGTACTTAGTTTAGTAGATAGCAGTAACAAGCATGGATATTAGTAGTAAATATGAAAATTTACAAGAAATACTTAGAAGAGACAAAGAACTGTTGTGTTGTTACCTTGTAATGAATATCAGCCTCGCTGCCTCCCTCCGAGTGGCAGAGCGCTTTTTCCATTGGATTCCTGACAACAGGCATCATTCCAGGCTTTTCCCGCACTTGATGCATAATGTCTTCCACCATTTCGGCAAAGCCTTCCATATGAGATTCGGATAGAAGATTTTCGGTCACAAGATTTTTAGCAATGTCTATTGGTACCATATCTTCACAGTCAAATTTAAAAGTAACTGTTTTTTGTTTGCCTGTTTCTAACTGGCATTCAACTATCGTGGAATTAACACTTAGAAGCGTCAGTTTCGGTCCTCGATCTCCCGTCTTTCGTCTCCTAGCAAGTTTCTTCTTTTCAGAGCGACGCTCAGCTTCATTCACATCACTACTTATGTCTGTCATCATACTGTGAAAACAATTGTTACCAAACAATCCAAACTATAAGAAAAACTCCCAAAATAGCACACAGCGGAATTCACACCGATTTCTTAGAATGCAGTAGTATCATTTGTTGTTCTCTACCTTTCTGATTGCTGCAACGGAGTTTCTCCAACCCCGACAGGCTGTTCCACCATCATGCAAGGAGCGGATTGTGGAACAGAAGGAATCATGCCTCCAGCTTGAGTTAACATCATTGCATCGATTTGCTGCTGTTGAAAACGTTGAGCACTCGCAATGTCCAACTGAAAAACAAAATCCAATTCTTATACCAACCACCCCACTATTTACGCAGAAATATTTACTTTTATATTATTGCATCTTTTTTCCTAATATTTAAGTACTTTATATTGGTAATTAGTAGCCAATTAGCCACTCTAAAATAAAACAACAAACTCTAGTAAACATAAGAAAACAAAGGATTCTAAATACTTATTTAGCGCGGTAAAGTTAAATACGATTTAAAATGTAGTTAAATGTAAAATATTATTTTAGAAATAATCAACAAGCAATAATTTTATGTATGTATAAACAACCTTATTATGGTATATGTACGTACTTGTAACTTAAACGGAGATGCCTTAGCTTTAATAGAGGACGAGTTACTAACAACGCTACTAGAATTAACAGCCGAGCAGTTACTGTTAGTCTCACCAATACCACTAGCAAAATCATCATGAGACAAGGACAAACAATTCAAATTGTCCAACGAAGCAGTTGCATTGTTATTCTCTGCATCGAAATGTGTTAGAGTAGTTGTTCCAGCAGCAGCGCTCGCCCTTCGAGCAGTCGTATAGTTTTTGTTGTCCGTCTCACAATAAATTGTTGTTGTCTCTTCCGTTCCTACTGTTGGCAAAAGCCTCTCGTTCACGAAACTTGAGGGGAGACTTTCTACACTTTCATCAGATCTTTGATTCTTTAGCTGAATATGTATGGGAGACTTGTTCGAGGAAGAGACGACCTCTTCAAGTAATTCACCGAATGGCAAGTTAATACTGTTAACGCTTATAGCACTACTTCGTCTTCGGTCACCCGAAAAGTTAATCTTATTACTGTCCAAGTCACGCACAGTACTAAATTGAACGGAGAGACTTGGAGTTTCACCCCCTCCAAAATGTTCTTTTCCATAAAAAAATTCATCACTTTGAACCATCACTTCATTCGAAGAAGCGGATAAGACATTGGAGCTTGTTACAGTGGTTACAGTGGAAGTACTAATGGCAGCGGAGGTAGTGGCTGTTGTAAATGAAGCTGTTCCACAAGAAGTTAGCAAAGATGTGCTAACGGTTACGTTACCAACGTTTACAGGATTAGCTGCTTGCTGTAGGAATGCCTGCTTGAAATCAATCCAAAAACAAACAAAACGGAAAATGTAAGTCCATACACCTATTCGTCATGCTTTTTAATTCCCACTCTTCCTCTTTTTACGAGTTAACTGATTCAAATTCAAACCGATTCATTCCATTAAAACTAGAAATAGCCACAAGTTGTTAATTCCACGAAAAATATCAAACGTCATTATTTTGGTTAAGTTTTCTACCCACTCGCATCAATGTACAACAGTGTCTTATGAACTTGTTTTTCTGTGGCAAAAATACAAGTGGAGCGGATGAGTGATGAAAACTCAGCCTTACATAATATTGCACACAAATAGCAATTTACATAATATTGATTATGAAGGTGATACCTTCATGTTGCTCACTACACATTACTAAGGAATTTGTGTGAAAGTACATATTAATTAGTTAAGAGGTATGTGAAGAAAAAGAAGTAGTAGTAAGGTTGTGATTAACATGCATCGACATTCAGCATGCAGAAAGCTGTGTGAATTAAATTAGTGGTGAAATACAGACATACGTTAGTTACAATATATCACGTATTTTCTATATACTGTATTTAGTACGTGAACATAGCTAGTACAATACTACAAGTGTTCATTCTTTTAACCTTCCAATAATAGTGTTTGGTAGAAACATTCGAGACAATTCTTCAAACATTAGAATTTCCTTTGAAGTCGAAGGTCTCACCTGCAAGACTCCGTTACCAAAATGCATCCGTTTCCTCCTCAATCATATTTTCAGTAGTTGACTTTTTAGCAATTTACTATACCACATAAAAGCTGAAGCCAATACCCTTATTTATAATACCGGCTGTGTTATACTAGTACACCAACTAAACTGGCTGCAGAAAAAAAGGAAACTACCTTCCCACAACATAAACCAAGGAACGAAACAAATGAAATAACATAAAAAGTGAATCCTATGATTCTCCCCAACAAAAGATCAGCGTATTTTTCTTAAAACCCATTGCACACACGCAAAAAGAATGCCGAAATGATAACAAGCTCTTACCTGTGAGGGTAAATCCCTGTTAACTGACAATTCTTCAACGCTCGACGATGGAGCAACAGAAGAAACTACATGCAGTTCCTGCACACCCACACTGCTAGTTAAATTCTGAGTGCAAATTGTTGTCAAACTGTCATTGCCAAAGAGTTCATCTCCAGTAATGCTAGCGGTAGTAGTGTCAGACGTGGGACTTATCATCTCTGCAACAACATTTACTGCGCTCGCCGATTCAACTAGTGGAATAACGGGAGTTTGTGGTATTGATGGGATTGCAGTAGGTCCTACAGGACTAGAAACTGCTGGACTACTCTCATATTGAGTATTGATGAATGTTTGAGATTCTGTTTGTGTTTGGAATGACATTTCGGGGGACTCCTCAGTCAACGTTGGACGACTCAAAGCAAGTGCATCAATTGCATCGATGCATACAGGATGCTCTGGTGAGTCCAACGGTTGTGTCTGTGCAGAGGACGTGTCAGTCCCGGGCACACCGCTAATAATGCTTGTTTCACTGCTGTCCATGCCTGGAAGTGGTGTTTGTGCTTGAGATAAAGACTCTTGCTGTGGTTGCGGCAGCGTGTGCAAAGGACCAAGCTGCACAGGACTACATGAAGCATTATTAGCAATATTAACGTTTGCCAAGGTGGATGGCGTTTGGACTTGGCTTGTAGAAATCGTTGATGTGCCAAAAGTCTGCGGAGAGATACCGGGGGATTGCAACAGACCATACTCTTGTTTTATTGCAGCTGCCCCCATGACATCTTGACTCTCTGTTTGCTTAGTGCTGAATAATTGTTCTTGCAACGAAGAATGAGGAATATTTGCACTGACGATATTAGCGTATGGGCTGAATACAGGAATGTTATTAGGAGGAGAAGCAGCTGCGGAGGAAGAAGCCGTATCAGTGACAGTGGTAGGCGTAGCAGTGACAACACTCGTGGCAGCAACAATAGCTGCTCCTGTCTGAATTAGTGCAGGAATGGAAACTGAGCCAACCTGCACACAACAGAACAGAGCCACCCCAAAAGAGGGCACAAAAAAGCCATCACAATCACGAATTGCAGCACACAAAATTCAAATACGCTATGTAAAGACAATACAATCGTATAATAATGCCCACAGCTTCACTTCATCATTCAGCAAATATGGAAAAACTATTTTTGCAAATTGGTAGCAGGAGGTGAAACTGATCCCAACTAGGACCGACCTGAACATTACATGAATTCGATATGTCATTATTTTTAATGGGATGCAAAAACGAAACTAGATCTCTGATACGAATAAATACTTTGACATTTAAGTAAAATTCAATATCGCAAAATTTCTCTATTTCGGATCGGTAACACCGCTACTACAACTCGTAATTTTTAAAAATCACAAATAATTTTCGTAACCTCTTCTTTTTTAATCTTAAAAAATAGCTAAAACATACATGTAGTATTAGTTGTGTGTATCCCATCCAGTTTACATTACAAATTCAAATCATACTTATTTGTCCATAATAGTAAATCGCTATAAAAAAATTCAGTAGGTTATCATTTGAGAAAAGCAGCAATCGTACATGTATGTTATTATATTATTGAAATTTTCAGCAAAGGAGTAGGCAACAAAACAAACAGTCATCGGTAGTAGTGGAGAACTAATATATGGCCTAACCTACAAACGTTTCAAAAGAATTTCTTACTTGTTGCGGAACGACAACCATAGAAGGTGTGTGCACCAGTTGTTGAGGACCGGGGTAGCCGGCGGTCACATACAATTGCGCTGGTGTCTGGAAAGTAGCAAATTGAGGGTGATGTTCCCCAACATTTAGATAAGACGGAGGACTGGCCGTGTACACTCCGGCTTGCGTGGATGGAACTCCTACTGCTTGGGCGGTATACGGGCCGGCCGCTGCCACTTGGAAAGGAGTCAAGTAGCCTTGAGTATACAATGGTTGCTGTGGCTGTAATATTATCACAAATAAAACAATTAGTACAAAAATGCATCAAGTCATGTAACCATTTGAGATAATCACCTATCTACAACCATATAACGTATGCACATTTTTCGACAACTACTATTATACACAAAATGCATTAATTATGCATAGTCTTGTGTAGGAGCTCTGTTTCTGTGTATTGCATTGCATGCAAGCGTAGTAAATAACAAATTTTCTTGAACACAATGTGCGTGCACACGTTAGTAAATAAAATCACGTTTTTGTGGAAGTATAGCCTTCCGTGACTTGACAATAAAAAACAACAGACTACAAATTATCTCGTTTTCTTGCGTTTTCGTCACTTGCACCGACTATTATGCAAATCACACGAATGAAAATAAACATTCTAAATGTATACACACAAAGTGTAGCTTTCCTCCTTGACTGTTTATTTTTCCCTCGTAGCGTTTTCCCTAGCAGTTCCTTTTTATGTGTCACATAATATAATAGAACTATTATGCTTACAAAACCTAGTCACTTTTTATCTTCTGTCTCACGACGAATGAATTTTGGCTGTGCGTCTTGATATGCTTTCTGCATCACTTGTATGATTAGCAATTCCTTGCCAAGAAGCAGCTATGTAGATGAATAATGAGTAGCTGTTTCTATAGTCTCCCATCTAATCTAAAGGATCCTATTTGCAAGCTGAACAGCAGAAGAGATCATCTGTGAGTTTGAATATGGCATATAAATCCAAACACTTAAGAAGTATTACTCCAGCATCAGCTTTTGTGTCGGCTAAATCTATTCACAGGTATAGCTCATATGATGCACATGTGCTTTCATATATTCAATTCCCTTTAATAGTTAATAATAGTCCAATACTTATTAGAACGGCATACACAGTTAATCAATGCTGACGGTGGTAGACTTCCAATACATAAATATGTAATCATTTGTACATATTATGCACAAACCTACACTACCAAATTTGTCTGGATCATTCACCAAAACACACACTCGAACATTTACAAATTGCATAAAAGACTTGTTGTCACTGGAATGCTAAATAGAGTAATCGTATGGTAATACCTGGAACCAACGTATCTACTTATGTAAGTGTTAATTTAGCTAAGGATCATCGACACATTATTTTAATGTATTAGTAAATTATGAATGGTTCCCTCGCATTGCCGAGGATGGATCTATTCAGTAAATAGATTAGTACACGAACTCGGAAATTCCTATTATGTACAAATGTCACCATGCACCATCTCACAGTACCACATCCACTATTACATATCAGCCCACACCCACTAAGGTTATCATTAATCGTTCTATTTGCAAATGTAAAAGCAGACACAAACAATGCTATTGTCAAGATAATAATGATGAGGACTTCACTCGTAATATTATTATCGCAAAAGGATATGACTTCTGCTTACTTGTTTGTGTGGACTCTCAACTGCACTCACACTACTGACAATCAAAACATTCCTATTCAATGACAAAGGTAATAGTACTTGTACTATGATCCTGACTGCATTCATTTCCTCTCACACAATACGTAGTACTTGTGATGAAGCGAAACGAAGGAAGTACCAAGTGATTGATCTATCACATCTGCAAAACATGGACAACTACATTCATGTTTAATTTCCAACTTCCAATATAGGTATGCAACATGAACATGACTGGGTTCACTGCTAGGCTCTCCCAGTGATGATGAAGAGAGACATGCTGAAGGATGCATTCTCATGCTCGCTCACTCACTCGCTCGGTCCCACCACCATACCATTACAATATAATTGATTACTGATTGTACAGTATACTACGCATTAAAAGGTGCCAAGCTATAGCTAACTAAGTAAGGTAATCATTCCACCGCCTTTATTATTGTGAGTACGAGATTGTTCAAGGTTTCCTAGATCGGCAATATCTTTCATTGTATGTGCGTCAGAAAAATCCAGACTAGACTCAACACAACAAAAATATTGTCCAAAAGAATGTCATCGCGCACTTGCCAAAACATCCACATGTGCTATCAAAACCACACATCCCATTCAGTGGGGAGTAGTAGTACATGTAACATGTAGTAAAGATATTTAAGTAGAGACTACTGCCAATACGTTTTAAAATGCTTCGAATTGCTGTCAAATCGGTAGTATAAAAATTACGATTGTAGAAATTGGAGGATTCGCGTTTTTGTGAGGTGATAAGTTCCACAATGTAATTAGGTACTTTATACACCGAATTTTTCGACTATTGTGCAACAAAATTGGTTGTGGACACAAAATATTTAAAAAAAATCATCTTAATTTTATGGCAACTGCTTCCGTAGCTAATTAAAAATTCGGTTTATTTATGATTAGGAAATTTTTGAAACGTTCTAATAATAAATTCAAAAATTGGATAAACTTCAGTTTTGGGAGATTCACACGAAATATAACGAGGTTTTCACACTTTGCCCTACTTCTGGATCATTTTGGGTGGCTCACCCACGAATGCTGCTTGGCTGGTATTATTGGTATGCCTATTTTTTGAATATTTGCATGCATATAGCATGTACAAGAAACAATTAATCGATTGAAAAATAGCGTCAGTGGACAATTTGCAGTGCATTAATAATAAAACGCAGTAATACGCAACCGAGTAATTTCGGTTGAGTATAAGTTGTAAAACATGCGTTTAGAGTACGTTGCAATAAATCTACTTGAAGAACTTGCGCCTATACATACAACGTATTAGACTTTCAACTTTAATTCCTATGCCTAAATACATGCCGCATTGCAATAAATAACTGCTTTACTACATATAGTATACTCTAATCATAATGTGAGATTTGCCAACCGCCAATATAGGTATACCTTACAATATCATCCCATACAAAACAAACTAATTATTAATGGCAGCAACCATAAAATTTAACCTGGACCGAAAACAATCCTACATCTGTGCGAATGTATGTATTTCATACACATTTGACGTAACCAAAGAGTCCCATTATATCCCAATTTATGATGGTAAGCCATATTTGCACGACTGAAGGCCAACGATCATAATAAATTAAAACGATATGTCAGGTCATTTCACTCCTTTACTATGTATTTGCTGTCTGGCTTCGCTATTTAATCAACAACAAACACATTTAACTAACAAGACAATCATGATAAGTAAACCATTTACCATTTATGGATACCTACTAGGAGACAGAATGAGACAAGCATACTGCATACTATGTATGTATACTTAACTATAACGCATACGATTACCGTATCGAAAGTGTGACGGAATCTGGTAACAGCATTTCCTAAACTCCACAACTGGAATTAATTTCGAAATTAATATGAAACGATACTTGCAAATGATAATGCAATGTAAATGACAATAATAGTTTATTTTAACTGTAGAGTGGAGTCCGCTCTAGCGAATATCACAATAGTACCACCACGCGCCAAAGAATTAATTGCATCTTTTTACAACACACTCGGAATAATTTCGTTCGTATTTACTTGCCAATTGATGCGGCGAGTGTATGTACACATTACATTCGCTGTACTGAGATGGCAAGGCCACGAGAATAAGTTTAAGGAAGCATTTGGTTAACATGTGCACAGCACACTACAAACTGCTAACGGGTTTATCAAAAATCGCCATATACTTATGAATTATTAAGCGTATGCAGAAGAGTCGGAACAGAAAACACAAGGAACTCATACGTAAACATAATACTGACCTGTGGTTGCAGATATATCGTTTGACCCTGAATGAGATGTTGATGGTCACCGGTTTGCATCGTCACATAGCCAGAGTCTAATTGCAGATCTATCACAGTCAATTGTCAAGATATTAAAACAATACTTTTCCCCATATGAAATTCATGGACAAAATTCACAAACTGTCAACACTATTAATGTATGCATCCCTTCAGGTTAATAAGCATTCACACAGATCAATCTTTCATTCGTTATTCGCTCATCCTCTTCCTTGACCGTCTCGAATAATAAATACATTGAACAAGATAATTACAATAATTAAGTCCACCCAAGTGCCGGTAGCCAAAAAGTAGCATTAAAACCCAAACACCAAAACGCGCTCACAGTTGGCCCAACGGCCCAATCAACAAACATTATTATAGCTTGCCAATAGTTACTGCAGATACACAACTTTTAGTAAAGCTGGAACAAGCAAGGAAACCTTCTACTACTCATTCGTCACCCACGTCGTCTCTTGTAGTAAAACTTTAACGTTCTCTCGTCGATGAGACTGTAAGAAGAGGATGTGTGAAAAATAAGCAATTATCTATTAGTTGCTTACGAGCTGTAGCTTTCCATTCTAAATTTTCCATTCATTCATTTGATTCGACATCCGCTCATTCTACCACTAAGTAAGTATGCACTAAATGGTACATATAATAATAATATCTATCTTGTTAAATGTTAGTTAGTATGAAAAGACACGTGCGTGGCTGAATTTAAGTAGTCACTTGTCCCGTTCTCAGTGTCAAACATCAACAACACGCCGCAAACCACCAGACCCAGACAAGTACGAATCTGTTTTTGCTCCCGTAGTACGTAAGTGAAATCGATAATATGAGGATGTGTACAGTCATGAGATTGAAAGATTCGTACATATTCGCTGACAATGCTGGTCAATGTTAGCATCTATAACAAGTCTAAGAAGGCAAGGGATTCTAATGGGCTAAACATGTTGAACGTAAGGAAGAAAAATGTATGTGATCTATGACAATCTGATTTATGTAAAGGAAATCATATGGAATTCGACTTCGATAAGCTGAATGACAATCAAAAGTAGGTTAGATAAAAGCCAGTCGCAAAAAATATCAAACGGGATAAATATAAGTTGACGGTTTGACTCGTATATTCATGAGTCAACAGACAAGCACGCTGTTCTGCAAAGTTATCACGCAGATTGTGATGTAACAATGCTGAACAACTCCAGTACACACAACAAAGCAAACAATCACAGTCAGAGCGCATCATCATATTGGAATGTAATACAAAGTGAGTAAAAAGGCAGACAAGCAGACACAAATTGTAAAGAGAACGTAGTACACGCTCATTTATGTGACCATGAACCAAACAATTGATCCATGCATGTTAAATCAATACACGAGGGCTTCATTGGAAAAAATTTATGACTGGAAACAAAGTGGGTACGATGTTAAAATAAATTTCATGCATTTCACTACTACTGTGGTTTTGGGAGGTAGTATTCGTAGTATTATAACTACGTAATAATAGGATGCATAAAGGCGAGGAAAAAGCAAACACAATCGTACATTTCATATCTGGAACAAATGAATAAATATGAACTCAAAAGGAAAAGCTTCTGACCAGATATGTTATCGTGGTAATGATTGACATTGTTTTCAGCGATAATGGAATGGACTTGTTCATTGGTCATGCTATCCATTGCCTGCTGCATACTAAAATTGGCCTGCTGTTGTTGGTGATGCTGTTGATGTTGATTTTGAATTTGTTGTTGTATTTGAATAGCTTGACTTAAGTGGTACTCACTTAGCATATGAGCCTTTCTTCTTTCTTCACGATCCTTAATTAAAGCCGTCACTTGAGTTTTGAGTAGTTTTGCAACGACCTTACTATCTTCTTCCACTAGAAGACCCGTCTTTGACTAGCATAAAACAAACAAGAAGACAATGCAATTCACCTTATCACGAAACAATACCACTCAAATAATCAAGTAGCATCCCTGAACTAGAATGAAAGTCCTTTGAATTTAATTTAAATACCATCTCTTGAGCAACTTCTTCAGCGTTATCAGCCTCAATGTCGAATTCGAACTGTATGGCTTCGATTTTCCTTATATTTATTACTTCTTTTTTTCGGGTCCACAACACGCAAGCGGAACTCGATCTGTAGTCAAAAACATTTTGTTGAATTATTGAAAACAATTCAACAAATATGTATCTACATAAAACAAGCAACAATTTCCTAACTAGGATTAAGTTTATACTTTTTCACAATCAGAGTTGATAGCCTCATCCTTCGAAACAAGCTCAATTTTGAGACCGGGGTCCTCAGCAAAAAACTCATGACTAAGCAAGCTCTTCACACTAGGACGCTCCTCCTTTTGCAGTCGAATACATTGGTCAATAATGTCTTTAATCTCTGCAGACTCAATCTTCTCAAAGCTATTTGGCTTAACACCCTGAAATCATATTATATATTGTCGTGACATCCGTCAAAAATCCAACCTCTAAACCAAATTTAATTTAAATAAGTGGCTTGTCTTACGGAAACGACTTTTTTATAAATCTGAGCAGGTCCGGTGCACTCAGAGTAAGGATATTCAGATGTTGCCATCTCAAGCATACACATTCCAAATGCATAAACATCAACACTTTCATCGTAATGTTCCTCGTACATTTCGGGAGCCATGAATTCTATCGATAAAAAATGAACCATATTTAACCTGAAACAGCCTTTATTATTATATTATAAATCAACTAGTTTTGGTGATTACAACCTAAAGAAGTATAAATTATTTAACTTAATTACATTGCAACATTAAAGTATAGTTAGGATACTCACCAGGAGTACCAATGATTGACTTTGCAAATGATCGATTTTTGAGAGTTGCCAACCCTAAATCCCCAATTTTAACTGATCCAGTGGTCCCAGAGATAAAGATATTATCACATTTTAGGTCACGATGAATGATAGGAGGTGTGCGAGAGTGAAGGAAATAAAGGCCCTTTAAGATTTGACGACACCAAGACTTAAGGACTTTCAGGTTGATCTTTTTGAATCTCCTCAAGTACCTTTTCGTCCAAAAAAATGTTACCATTTCATATTAAACCACATCAAATACGTGGATATAAGAAAAGCGTCAGCATACAAACGTTTTCCTTACATTTTCAGAGTACCGGAGGTCATGAGCTCCGTCACCAGAACAATGTACTTCTTCTTCGTCGTCACCACATCCCAATAATCGTAAAATCTGACGATGTTGGGATGCTGTAGACCCTTCAACATTTCCGCTTCTTCACGAAACCGCTGTCTTTCACTCTTGCTCAACTTTTTCTCCTGGGAAAAAGAACAGAGGTAGGGGCTTAAGTATATGTATACCTACGTGACATACCATTCGGTAAACAATACGACTACTGCACAACGAAAAGACGTTTTATTTCTTTCAGTGCATATTGGCAATTTAGCAAGCAGCATTGAGTAAGCACTCTTAGAATCTTGAATTGCAAACAAACAGGGAATTTCACAGGATGATGCTAAATTAAACATCAAACAAATGAAATATGTCAACACTCTTATGAAAGGGAGCTCTCTCTCTCCGTCTGTCTGTTCTTCGTCTCAAATGGATATAACATAACGTTGATGTTAGCACTCCGAAAACAGACACACATACTTTTAGCACATTTTCATATCTGTCAACATTCACATTAAATAAACAGGTAGCTGTACACAGGCGGTGTAGATACGAGCTTGTCCTCTTTGATTTCTCTTTCTTTTTCTCAAGCAATGACCTACCCCAGCTTATTGTATGGTGTGCTAAACTGATCAAACCCAGCTCAAATCAAACACAGTCGAAGGTATTCAAAAAGGAAAACAATGAGGAATATAATATTCAGAAAAGTTCAGCGTTAGCGTTGTGGAGAAATGCATTCAAAGCAAATAATAATCATAATATTAGATAGAAAATAATTAAATGTAGTAAAATTTGTATTAATGGAAGAAAAAAACGTTATTTACATTTGAACTAACCTGCAGTTCACACCAGGCCACGGAGACCCCAGTCTGAGTATCTAGTCCCCTGTAGACAGTTTTGAAACTTCCGCGTCCAATTTCCTCTTCGAACTTAAGGTACCTCTCGTCGGGGCTCCTGTCCACGGCTTTCTCCTCGTCCTCCTCTGCATCGCTGGGCTCCTTCTCCTTTTCCTTCTCACTAGCCACCGCACTACTTTGCACCGTCGTAGCCCCTCCCGAATTACTGTTATTATTGTTCATAGCAGCGGAGCCGATATCGTTTCTATTCTCTGCTTCCGCTTCAACCCCACCCCCACCGTCACTGTGATAACTCTGATTGCTACGAGACTGCTGATGTCTATCACACTCAGCTGAATTTGCAACCAGTTTACCCGCCATGCCAATTTCCCCGGCAATTCTTCCCTGACTATGACTGTGACTTAAAGAAGCACATCCACTTCCGCCGACACTTTCCTCCTTGATAGATTCCAACTCTTTCTCACTTTTCTCCACATCTTGTTTCTCCCCACTGAGCACAACTGAACTGGCACTGGACACGGATCCGTTGCTGTTGTCCACGTTATTGTTATTTGCTTTATTGATATTATCGTTGACATTGGATGGGTGTAGCCCAGACACCGACGATTCTTCCGACCGCACGTCTTCTTCTGCAGAAGATGAAGCCCTCGAGCTCCTCCCACCATTTTTCAACAAGAAACCGTCACTGGTCGAAGGACGTGGTGGTGGCTGATCAGATGATCGACCGCAACTGTGACCATAAGCATTCTCGTCATCTGTCAACGATTGACGAGAGCCAGATCTCCCGGCCGGAGACACTCGCTGATGTCTCGATTCACTTCCTCCAGAAACTGTGAAACTTCTCTGCCGGGGAGAAGCACTGCGATATCCACTGACAGTGAACGGGCTACTAGCCTGACTTTGATTTGGGCTATCCGGAGGCTTGTCTAGATTAGAATAACTTCTTCGGGGTCGGATCGTGCGGGATATCGTTCTGTGGAGAGATGGTGAAAAAATGTATTCATATATTAGCTGCTGAAAAGTCCTACTTTACTACTACGTGGTTATATTTAGCTACCAGAAACGACGCAAATGCTGTGGTGTCTCTTTAACAGAGCATCACATCACACAACACGGGACTATCACACCTTAATTTGTTTTTCCTTTCGTAAACGTCTTCCTCCTATACTTCGTCTTCCCAACAGTCGCAATTGACTTATGACTTATGACGACAAAGCACCAATGCATTATAATTGCACCCAGCTATTTGTATTCATTTTGAAACGACCTTGTTGCTTTGCTACTTCTGTGTAGGAAACTCCTTGTTTCTTTATGCAAAGTTATCAGTGAAACGACAAGTCCATAAGATTCTCTTAACTCCTTTTATCTGTCTGTCTTAATGTTTTCATGAGATACTCTGGCTGAGTGACAGCAGACAACAAATAGAATTAAACCGCACCACTCCGCTTCTCTCACTTTGTCTCTCAGTCCTTTAGTATTTCATACGAACAGTAAAACACGGTTCACAAAACACAAAAGTTATTCTTAACAGAAAAACATTTTTCCTCTTGCCCTATTCTGAGTATAGCGGATGTGTTTACTTCTCTACTAACGTAATACAAATACAAATAGCTCCAAAAAACCATTACCACAATACAGAATGTGACACGAAAGTATGAAATTGAAGTGGTTCAGTAGCTGTAGTAGTATTCATGTACACATACATATGTGAAGGAACACTCACTCTTGTGCGAAACTATTTAAAGTACCAACACATTGACTACTACCATGTGCTGTAATAATTTCCTTTGTCCATTATAATATTGCTCTCAGCATAGACTAGCAGTTTATACTGTGGTGTAGCACTGTAGTGAAGCAATGCAGTGTAAACTGAACTGAACCAGTCACTTGAATGTATTTACTACTAGTAGTCTGCTGTCTCCGACATTATATAAAAGTACATAGGAATGACACAGAGTGTAGTTTGTGAGTTTAGCTTTTGTAATTTCATGCGAATTGAATGCTTAAAAAGTGGCTCCATGCAATAATATGTACTGTCAGGACAGAAGAGGTGTCTGTTTACAATGATTTCAGTTGTCCAGCAGTGGCAAAACCACACAGTAACATGAGAGCACACATGTACACCACTGTAGTGACTCGAAGCTACTAACTAGCAACAGAGAGCCACCAAATGCATACCTAATATATTATGTATACTAATAAATACAGATGACTTCACTTACTGACTAATCAGTAAAAGTGCTATACATATTTATGTTACACACAACTAATGGAAGTAGCAACATACTCATATATATAATGTATACTTTTATGTACGTATATATGGTGTGTGTGTGTAAACACAATCTTACGTCTGATAGTACTTGTGCGCTCACATCAACAACTCTGTGTACTGGCATGTGGTATTCCACTGTAGGATGGATAGAGAGTGAGAGAGAAGTGAATCTGGTGGACTGAATCGTGAATGGATGGATGAGTACGTCGAATTGTCCAACAAACACTGTATACAAGATAATATTGCCATTGCCTCCAGCTCCACGTAAAACGAGCTCTCCTCTTCTATACTGTGCTGTTGACTGACACTAATATCGTCACTGTCTGCCGTACAATACCATACTAACCACTGTTTGGTATGTATGTTGTACATCATCTAATACTATGCAACTGTACTGTATGCAATATTATTGTGTAGTACGTATATAACAGGCGACGCAGAACTTTGTGTGTACTGGTAGTAGTTAGTACGATACGTCGCTGGTATCTGCTGTGCAATAACACTCTCTGCATAAGCAAGCAACAGAAACATTTTTTATGTTTAATATATTACTTGTTATTACACAGTTTCAACTAAAAAAGCGTGCACACACACACAAGGATAATAATATGTACTGCCGGTATTGTATGCATGATTTTTGTAAACGAGTACTAAGCATTATCCTAGTTGGTACATTATGAAGGTAGCAAGCAATACAACGATTGATATTACACAAATATAATTCCTCGTAATGATATTTATCTGTCTGCACTACAGTAAGTAAGCAGAAAAAAAGCTTATACTGACGCTCTGAGGTTTTGAAATACGTACTGTATGCATATGTTGTACCTTATATATATGCCTTAATTATAATGAATTTTATTAGAGAAACTGATCCCTTTCATAGATACTCTTCATATATTATATTATACATGTAATCCATGTAAAATGAATGTCAAGCTGCGGTTCCTGTAGAGTATTTATTAATGCGATACGTCCAACCTTCATAAAAATGTGTGTGCGCGTCGACCTAAGAAGATATTTGTCAATACTTTTGCAGTGTATGTACGTGTAAAGATGCATACTACATACTACATTCATGTAATTGACATAATCTTTTCCATACAATCTTTTGTTTAGAGAAGAGGCGAAAAATTGTGAAATTTTCCATGTTTATGAGCTTCGCTTCGTGATTGATTCAAAGGATTTACAGAGGGCAAATTTTTAGCTTATACTACTAGCCGCTTAAATTATTTTACGCAAACATTGTTTGCTGCAGGGGTACGTGGATATGATGAATTTGAATATTTCGATAATACTGTGATGAACTGTTAAACACCGGCAGCGTTTGTAGAATCTTCTGTGAATTTGTAATCATCTTTTCAGCATAAGCATTTTGGTGACATTTCTCTGTTTTCGTGCGAATTCAACAACATTTTCCGACTACAAAGTACTTTGTGCTGCACACTTTAGATATTCTATTCACTTTGGTCATACAGTGTGAAAATTGTACAAGTAGAGCAAAGGTAGACAAGTTTCATCACAGTGGTGACAAGACAAGAGTATAAACAACTGAACTCTTCTCTCTGTAGTACTCAACTACTTGCATCAAAATGTAATTATTACATGTTATACCCCTAACGTTACTAAAGTACATACATGCGTGACCTGTATGTGTATGTATGTACTTGCACATACTACACAACCGACTTGTATGTTGTTCATTTGTGTGTACCGTTTGTCATACAGTTGCCCACGTACATTGTTCATTGTCAATATTGAATCGATCTCTGGCATTCTACAACAGATCCAAAGTCTAATTCTAAGGATTGTTTGATCATAAATAAATTAAAACTTAAAAGAGTCGAGAATGCCATGAATACTTCGAATCGTTACTTTGATCTACACAATTATACATTTACATATACTGAATGTACATCATACTCATACTTACAAGAAAGTCCATCCAATTATTCACTATTGTTTCCGAAGAGCAAATTGCATAAACATCTATCTTAAATAAGATACTGCTAAAAGCACTCGAGTAAACCCGTAAACTGCGGTAGTAAATGTATGTATAACTCAACGAAAGGCAATGTTTTAATTAACTCCTATTGTCAACGTCGAGACTGTGGTGGATCCGGTCTCACAATATAGCATTAAAATGTACGTTGCCCACTATACATACCCAATTTTAAAAGTAGACTAACTCGTATGTCATTCTCTGGGAAAACTATTTGTACTGTAGTATGTATCCCAGTGCCGTTGATATAGGGTATGGAAATAAATGATTACGATATAAAATACATTGTAATCACTTCCATAAGTGGTTCACATTTTTATGTAGATGTTCCAATTTCCACACCCTGAGAAGGGAAAACCATATCAACGGCACTGATGTATCCAGTAAAATGTGGTTACAATACTTTGTACAGCCAAGTTCGTTGAATTCTTTCTGTTTTACATAAATTCAATTGCAGTAATCGGGTCGTGCTGGTAAAAAATTGTGGGAAAAAAATGAGATAATTTAGTTATCCAAAAATTAATTTTAATAATTTTTAAAACTTGCAAACTCTTTCATTTGCCCTTGAAAATTCCACAAGCATAATTTACCAGGCTACATTTAACCAATCGTTCGAGAAAAAAGCCACTCCATAACTTCACATAACAAAACAATCAATTGACAAAGTCTGCAGATTGTCAGATGTCAACTTATCTTTGATTTTCATTCATGTCACTTTTCTGCAACTCATCGGTTAGCAAAAAACGAATTCTATATTTAGTAACAGATTATGTTTTCACATAGTGCCAATTTCCATTTCTTTTAGTGTCACTTAAATACTAAGTCTACAATCAGCTACAACTCAAATAATGACTCATTAAGATTACAATAAACCTTGAAAAAGGGGTAAGCAAAAACGAATCAACTCGTTATATTTTCAATTGCGTTCTAATATGTACAAATGTGTAGTTACCAATGAGTATTTACTTATTATGCATGCATTACTTGTGTAAGTATTACTAACTTAGTATGTACTGATGTACTGTACTCTATAGTAAGCTCCAGAAATGTTATTGTGCATTAATATATATAGTATACTTCATATATAAATATTAAGTATACAGATCTGTATATAGTACATGTCTACAACATTGCAGTGCAAACACAAAGTATGTAATTAGTAAGTGCAGTCAAGTATGCATGTATATCTATAATTATGGCAGCATAATGTAGTTCATTACGTACATCACAACCTACAATCCTTGTACTGTAAAACCACTCTTATTCCTACATGAGAGCACTGAAGACACAGATGTTGTTTATTTACAGAATTCCTAGTGACAACTGCATTACAGAGATAATGTTGGTTGCTAAAATACACTTATAAATGAGCTTTCAACTTGCAGTTCCAAAACTGAAACTCATCGATTTTCTAGCCAGTTGTCATCCTGTTTTTGTCACCTGACAAACTAATACCACTGTAGTAGAAAATTATTAAAACAACTCCCATTTGAATTAAAAATGTTTGGATGATCTCGTACATTGTATTGTGTTAGTGTCCTCCACTAATGAATATTAGCTAAATGAGTCTGAATCTATTGCAAGCAACACAATAAGACAGCATGTGCATTCTGCATACTATTCTTACTCAAAGTACGTAGTTATTAGACATTGCACAAATGTGGTAATTTTATGAATTGGTCATCCTCTCAACACTTTGAATATACTTTCATTGTCATATAAATATGTTACATCATAATTAAATGTACAAAATCCCTATGGTCATATAAACTTCAAAAAAGACGTGCTTCAGCTTGGTAGGATAAAAAGGGTAAATTGCCTAGTCCAACTGTGTACACTATATTACATACAGGTATAACACACACTATGCAGATATGCAGTACTTTTACTAAATCACTAGACTTGGTGGTGAAAGTCCTGGTAAAAGCTGGGTTCAAGTTAATAAAAGTGTGATGTCATAGCCGTGGTAGAATACATAAGATCAAAGTGCAGCTATGTCCATGTACATACATAAACTTAAGTATGTAAATACAGCTACGATACTTTTACGCATTTACTTGAATCTGCTAAATCGGACTGACTGTTTGCATAATTGTAACATTACGCTTTCATACCATATACACTGGTTACAACTTATTTATCAACGTGAATCGTCAGTCATGTGTATTCGCAGTAGATATATAATTCATGCATCTCACAGTCAATAACAATTGAATGTGAAAAGCTTGGTTTCGTTCACTGATATCAGTAGCAAATCAAGCTTGCAACAGTAACTTTGAGCCCAATCAAAAATTATCGATCGCGGTCTTGCATACAATAAAATTCCAGCATTCCATTCGAAATAAGCAATGATAGCTCTGCTCCTGCAAACTTAATCAATTCATACACATTCCCGCATTCGAAGTGCATAACCAAAACTTCTTCCTAAAGCTTAAAATAAATATGTTTGGAGACCGTCGATCCAGAATCCACAACCTGAAACATGTCTTAGTCACTTCCACAGTTCCATATTATTTAGTATCAGTTTCACACGAACATCACGGAATCACGTGATTAAATTCCGTGTACCAATCGCCACGATATCCCTTAATGTGGTCATGTGATGGAAAGTACTTGTTAATGGTAATGGATAACAATGTTTCCCTAATTTAAAGCTTTTAGTGAATTCTAGGGAAGACCACAAGATAAATGACTGCGACAAAATGATTTCAAAAATGCCTAACAAATATTAATAAACACTAATCCAAAACCAAAAATGTATGCATTTGTTCTTCATACAACAGATGGGAAAACCAAGTAAAGCACGTGCTTTAGATTGTCTAGATTATCAGTAAAAGATAATACCACGATTTTCCAATGTATTTTGACATCAGTCTATCTCTCGCTTCACCTCTATACTTTGCATTGCGTGACAGTCTAATCACAATAATTGCAGTTTAATGTAGATATTTAATTCTCTCCAGGCCAGACCTACCGCAAGTTACAGAAATTGTCACGCCACAGCACTACTGGTTGGTATTAATAATTGATAAGAAAGTAGATCATTAGTACAGATAATCAATCAACACATCCACCAACACAAGACAACACTCAAGCACGCTCATTACAGTTATATGTACTATACTACACGGAAGGAAGAATACAACTATGCATTAGACATACGGCATAACAAGTGGAACATTTGTTGACATACAGCACTAATTACTAATTAAATCGATCCAATTCGGCAAATTTTAGTTCAACCATGTGCATTGCACATGGTCGGGCTAAATGAACCGTCGGCTGTGACGACAGAAAAGAAAGAGAGTTTTTCAAAGTTTCTATCACATAGATTGAGCTTGCTGGCAAATAATAGTAATACGGGTTGGCTTGTACGGAAACTCACAATCAGGCTCCCCGCTACTACAACTGCCATTAGATTTGCGATGTATTCTCATTACCTCTTTTCACTAGATCTCACTAACGTAACACACGAACTAGGAAATAATCCTTGCTAAAGTCTGACTTCCTTACATTAGAGAAGAATGAAAAAGACGTGGCCATTGGTTAATGATTCTTAAAATATGTACATACACATTCGAGGCTTGTTCGCATGACACAAGAAACTAGAACTGTAAACAGTTAGCAGCACATATCTACATATATGCGGTTGAATCTGAAGTAAAGAATTACTGGGCTAGACTTATAGCAACAAAATCCTAGTAGTAAAGTAGTAGTGAAAACACACACTGCAAAAAAGACAGAAGAGAGGAATACTGTTTACGAACTACAAACGTGTATTATAATGTAACGGTGATACAACCTTGTTGTGTGTACGAGTATTCCGTTCCTAAGTGCATTTTACTTTTTACACAAAGTCTGAAAGCAGTGCAGTGTACACAAGGCTAGTCCTATTGCTTTAACAATACTCTACATAGTTTCTTCTCCTTTAAACTTTTTCACACTATCTGTCAGGATACTCACTATATCAACGATATCCTACACAACCAACAAAGCAGATAGAGAAGATGTGCCACCACAGACTGAAAACCAATGAAAGCGCTAACTCTAACCTAAAATTAGCTCAACACTCAGTTGGAGTAGAATTGTGTATAGAGAACCCGTGCCAGCCAGTAGTACTAAGTAAGCATGTTTCATTTTCCTTCTGCTTCTACTTCTACTTAACGTGGTGTGGTAAATAGCAAATTGCAAGATATGTGTGTGCAACCAAACCCATCGCGCACAACAACACTAAGTAAGCTTACTGTGTGAAAGGAATCCACATTTATGTCCAATCACTTCAATGAAATTAAAACATTGAGCTACTTGCCTAGAAAGGGCTACTAGCATGTAAATGCTACAAAGCTTTTGTATCATCTGTATGTATGTATGTTGACGTATACCGGCAAACTAGTATGGAGCAGTGAACGTGAACTATTTAACCAACAAACGTATATTAAACGCGGAAAGAAGAAAGGATTACATTTTGCATTTAATTAAATTGTCTGCAAGTACTTTTAAAAGCTTTGAGACAGGAACCAGATTGCGTAGGTAGCGCAGCAAAAAATTACAATGCCAAGGCAAATCCATGTGTGTGCATACAAAATACGGAGTATATAAATCAGGATACACCTTCACCATGTATCCATATAATCCAGTTGCACGCACTGGATTGCACGCTCTTCATTTGGTAAGCGACAATGAATTATGATTGGCCCTTCATGAACTCTAAGTTAAATGATACTTTATGATCCTGTAATGTTGTCTGTAGCAGTAGCACAAAAATTAAATCAAATCAATTTTTGGTGATTTCTTACTTCCGCAGCACATCATTTGTAAATCAGAAAAACGTACAAAGAGAGTTGGCAATAAATTCAAACAAAACAGCAATTCATTGTAACGAACAAAAAAGTAAAAGTCAATTGTGTGACATTTACCAATTTTGTGACAAATTCGGTTAAATGTTCATACTATTTATCTCAAATTCACGAAAGTTTTCCGCTTAAAAAGAAGTTTCACTGCTGTCGTATTATCGGGAATATCCCTTGTCTCTGTGAGCGGCATATCACAATGTTGCTAACACTAATATTGTTCTTTCTGTAAGTGCCAAAATAATCTTCGAAGCTAGCAAGAGTAGTATAGGTATACTGTATACACTATTAAACGACCACACAGCAACAAACAATGCATAATAATTTATTCTGCTTGTCACTCGAATACTAGACAGGAAAAACTATGGAAAACAAAGAATTCTACACAATTGTATCATCATAATAACATAACCTTGTATTTGACTTTTAGTATAGGTTTGGAAGAGCAGTTTTCCGTATATCAAATAGACCATCGATGTGACGATAATTTAACAATACAGTTGGTCCACATGAATCGTTTTTACATTCCATACAATAAACCCTTGCCATTTGTTTGTACTACTTTTCAAATAGCATGTGCCATTGTTTGTACAAATGAGGTCAAAAGCGGCAAACTCTAGTCTGACGTTAACTTATTTTGACAAGGAAAATATAGACTGATTTATGCTTGGTCCCAATTTCGACTCTTAATCTCATTTTAAATTTATCATTATTACTCGAGTTTTTTCTTGTGATGCTATATGTATGAAATCGCTTATCACGATCGATTTGTGGAGAGCCAATATTTCACTTATCATACTTTACAAGAAGACAGAAGAATACTGTATTTGCTAACCTGACTGGTGGTGAATTTCCGGATACGTTTCCATGAGATTGTACATGATACTGATGGCTGGCGGCTCTAGAACAAACTGGATGGTGATTTTCTTGTCCAGAAGAGTATCCTCCGGAACCAGGAGAGGTAGTTTTTCCGGTGTGAGAATGTTCAGTTGGAGCAGACCTTCTCCGATTTCTCCCACCACTAGCCGAGCCAGTGGGACATCGACCTCCACCGCCAGAGCTGGGGGTGCTGGCGCCGCTAGAAGTGGCCGATGTATTGTTGGGAGTCGGACTCCTTCGGAGTAGGTCGTGTCTACCTCCACGCGTTTCAATTGTGTTTCCCGTGGTTGACACGCTGGCAGATCTTTTGCTTGCTGTAAAAATTCGTGTACCCCTGATGGGGTTGGAAGAAGCTGTGCTTGGAGTTGAAGGTGAGTGTTTCACTCTGTTTTGGTATTGGTGATGCTGCTGATTATTAGAAGCGGAAATAGGAGGTGAAGTAATAAGTCGTCGATTGCCCAAAGCGGAATTATTAATAGGATTGCTAGCACTAGTAGCGGTAGAAGAAGAAAAAGAGGAAGTCGTGCTCGTGAGATTCTCCGTGGTGTTTGTGTTTGACGTCGTGCGGACTATTTCTCCATTATTGTTTCGATTCTGTGTTGACGAAAGTCTATTTTTGTTCATGGTCAGCGTGCAATATTGGATGGTGTACAGACCAAGTCAATCGACTAGCACAGACTGTTTTTAAATGAAACAAAATCAGCCGGCTTCAGTATTTTTGCTGTTGCTGGAAAGGAAACCGAATGATGTAACAGAAATCTCTCGGAAATGGGAAACACAGTAGCCGTGTGGATGAAGGGTAAAGTAAGAGAAAGGTTAGCTAAGTAGAGAGAGTATGTTCTCGGATTGTTTTTGGCAAACATGACAAATTGTCCAACTTGCTATTTTCAATCACTCCCATTCCATTTTAGAGATCATCGAATTTTAATATCACTGCAGAGGTTTCTTGATCTGCTGTTCTATAGTGCTTCTTCTGGAAGTGTTTTCCGTCAAATCACTATTTCCACGTTCATTCTCCTGGTTGCCCCCTTTTCAGTACGAGTACATCTAACCACAAAACATAAATCAAATATTGACAAACCGTGCACAAGTTAACATTATGTGAAGCTGGAGAGTACAGCTATGACAACACATGGTATAAATAGGAAGATTCAAGTTCATGGAATGATTAGTAATGAAATTCGACTACACATAAACGACAACCGCAAAGGATCTCAATGTACAAACGAGTTACATTACTTACAGCAACTTACTACGTTTTAAATTCGCTTACCTGTACCTTGTACCAGCAATAGGAGGATGACGACAAAAACAATCTTTGCTGTTATACTTTGGAAAGCAACGATTACACGGGACAGTCGAACGATGGTTTGAAATTTCCCCGTTTCTTTCTCTGATCTCGGGGACAAATGGCACAAGTAGGTTCAACATTCAATGTTCAGTAGACCAGATGCGTTATTTTCGTCTTACTTCACATTCTAACCATCCTTCTTCAATATCTTTGTCTCATCTGCAAATTGTAATGATACAGATATGAATCCAAAATTTATTGCGAGGAGATGTGATATCATCAAAATCGGTAACAGAAACAAATCTGCACAAATTACAATTACAAGTATCTTGTAATACACGAATGAACGATTCAAGAGGTTTAACCTAGAATAATATATACATAAGAACATTTAACAAAAGTGAAAATACAACCGCTTCCTGCAAACTGTAAAATGAATGCAACCAGGATGATTCACACACACACACACATGGTTATTAATAAGATAAGGGAATACTTGATAAAAGATGTTTAGTAATCCTGCAATGTCTCAGAGAAGTGGAATGTGTTGGGAGTTTAATAGCTCACAGAATCTTAAAGAGGCAGCCAGTGTATGCATTCATGACTCATTGACTTGCAATCAATCGCCAGACATGACGTATTGTAACTCCCGACTGTTTTCGGTGCCGGTATAGTCGGGGGATTGCAGTTCGTGCTTTATTTTATTCTCTCTATGTGTAGGCCTACTTGTAATTATAACGATGATTCGGCGTAATTTTTTTAATTTTAAAATGAGCAGCTTAGATCTCAAACTTGTGTTACGAATTTTGCCCGAGCTACTTAATGACGATTTCTAAATAAAAATGAATACAAATCTCGCGTAACTAGTTTATGTATACTATTTTTTGGCCATAGGTTGAAAATTGCATATCTGCTTTGTCTAAGATACGGAATAAGAATGGAACTACTGACAGTCTGACCTGCACTAATGCGGAAATCATCTATAAAACTGTAAAATAACAAAGTAAGTGTACTCACGTTCGTACAATGTTTGGAGGCGAATTGGCAGTTCACTCAGCAGACAGCGGAGCAAGACAGAGCACAGTCAGGACGGCAGCAAGACCACGACTTCTATAATGTATCTGCCGAGAGAAAAATCAATAATATGACAATAGCAATACGTCAACGTACACGTATTTAAAGAATAATTATGTGTGGAATAAATGCGTTCAACTTCAGGTGCTTAAAAGTATATTGTGTTTGTAATATAAATATCTAGAATAATAATTTGTCATTATTGAAATTCGGGAATTATTGAGGTGAGGCACAATAAAAGCAATTGTCTCTTTACCGTTTATTCCACTACCTCACAGAATTAACTAACACATTAATCACAATAAATTAATTCCTCTCATGTATTATCAAAATAATTTTTGTACATTGAGTACGCAGGTATATTTGTAGTAATTCTTAAAACGTAAATTATTATCAAATTATCAACCACGACAATAGTCACAATTTAATATTGATCGTTGATGTTTGACGGTAATGCAATTGAAATAACTCGAAATTACTAGAAAATAATCCCAACTTGAAAATACAGTCTCAATTACAAATGGCTTTAGTTAAATAAACATAAAAACCTAAAACTACAGTATATATGTATATATATGTACATTAACACTCACCCGGTCCAAAAATTGATTTTAACAATGACAAATCTTCCACTTTATATTTAAGTTACTTCGACCAATTTAACTACACCAATTCATTCACTAACACTAACTGAAACTAAATTCCAATTAAAATGAAACAATAAATATATACGAACCAACTAACGTAAAACGATTTGTTCTCTGAATAGCACGACAATAGGAAAAGCAGTAAAGCAGTCACCAATCTTTATACTACAACAAAAAATTGAATTTCACGCGCCACAACATTTCTTTCAACATTTGAAACAAACATAGAATTAACTTTCAATGGTAAGTTTGTATACAAAAAATATAATATGAAAAATTCACTTACTTGAATCCAGTCTTTTTAATTTTTTCATATTGTTATTTTGTTGTAATATACATGCTAGAATATACTGTTGGTAAATAATTCGTTTCTTCTACCCAAGTAATTAGTGTGGCTAAACCAACATAATATTTATATATCAACAATGTATATACGACACTTCAGGTCATTCACATAAACAGTCCAGTCAAGTCGAGAATACAAACCGTATCTATACTTGCAGAGACAACAATATTTAATGTGGATGGTAGTAAATAGTAGTGTCTATGTCTGTCTGTACTCCACTGCACACTGCAGAAGAAATGCACTTTCTCACAAACTAATATTATTGCCTACACACATATATATATAGGTGTGCATTATCACAATCCAAGTTCATAGTTAAATGGTTCTCTTCTCTCTGCTCAATATCAAATCTGCTCTATGTATAGGCAAGGACTTGAGTTTAGTTTGCAGAGAGAGAGTACTAGTAGCATGTTCGAATTAGTTTAGCCCAATATACACCTACTTCGTATATATGCAGTATTCAGCTCATAATACCAGCAGAAAGAAGTGGTGTGTTTACCTGCTAAAAAACGAAGAACTACTACTATCGGCCAATACTCACTACTATATAGTAGTGTTTTATGTTCTTTCCCCTCCTCCTAATAACAGAATCTGGTAGCTAAAGGATATTTACAATGAGTCTGTCATATGAAAACTTTGCAAGTTGTTTTTGGTATAGGGTGTATTAGCCAGCTCAGCTTAAAAAGCTCTTCCTTACATGTACTACTACTATATAAGTACTAGAAGACGACTATATATTTCTTATGCGCTGCACTGACTGACTGTTCTGTAGGTATTGCAGTAGAAGTAGAAGGTAGCATATTAGTGCAGCAGTAGCAAAGTCAAGAAGAGGTCTGTGTAAGTATTCTGTATACCAATGAAATGTATCAACTAGGATGACGACCGACCGTGTAATTGGTGACTCGGCAAAACTTCTGCTACTATATAGACTTTGTAATCGTGTGAATTCTGCACATGTGTATGTCTTTTGGCCTATTTTATGAAAAATTTAAATTTCAGTTCCCGTAAAATAATAAACGCAATGTGCTTTCACTTTTGGGCAGCAGCAGCAAGATGACTATTGCGCAAAGGAAAATTCCTAAAGGGATACTAGCTGTAGCGTAGTAATGTGTCCATTATGTTTCTAATTTACACTAACGCACATGTAATTAAGTTACAGAGTATTATTTATTGGATTTTGGATATATAAATATGTAATATTTATTAGTTAATGTTAGTACTTCCTGCTATTGTTATTGTATTTGCGTATACGTACTGTATTAGTGGCAATTGGTATGCTAGTCGCCTAGTCTGCTACAAAGTTCATATACATGCTCGTTTATGCCGTAATAATTTCAAAAATTTAATTTGTATGTATACGCTTCAAACTTTTGGGAAGCATTTACAATGTATTTTCCTACGTAGTAAAAGACTTTTTAGCCCAAATTCCCTGATACGAAGCATTGTTGGCGGCCTGTACTGCTTCTGAGGGACATTCCCTCAAAACGTGTGGGGGACTTCCAGACTGGCGGTTTAGAACAGGTCTTGCTTTCCAATTTCGAGAATATATATATCACGGTCCTTAGGGCTGA
>JABASC010000347.1:0-44871 GCA_019776185.1 Plutomurus gul
CAAGTAAATCCGTTGGGGGCATCCACTTCTGTATTTACTCTCATCTGTATCTGCCATCGACTTACTTATCCATTACTTGTTAGTAGATACATGTGTAGTAAACATGGATACGGGCACTGTGCTGCTGCCAAGGTGAATCTCGACCGGTAGATGAGAAAATTGAATTGTCCAGGTCCCTGAAGCATTTCACATTATATGTCAGAGAACGACTGATTTTCCTTTAGTGCTGACGCACACTTCCTAATTGGGTTTATTTGGGATTATCCATAGGAAGAAATAGGTCTGGATGATATTTCTATTTTAAGAAAGCGCCAGTCGCTTCTAACCTCTTAGGAAAGCAATATTAGCATTAAACTTTTAAAGCATAGAGCAAATGCCTACTAGTGGAACGGTAAGTGAGATTGGGGAAATAATAAGGATTCGTCGTCGTCTCTCTCTCTCTCTCTCTCTCTCTCTCTCTCTTGGTGATCCGGGAAGGATGCTGCTGGAGGCGTACACACTTGAATATATTTCAGTCGGCTAAATGGGAGCCAGTTCATATTTTTTATCTCCTGAAATGTACATCTTAGCTATCTTTATCTCGTCCTCCTGGAGCTATCGATTGATCGACTCGTGTCTAGGTATACCAGAGATTGATGATGGTTCTCCGGGAGTCAACAACGACCGATGGCAGTTACTGGCTGCTTTCTCTGCCTAAAGTTCCCCGAAGCAGTTTCAAACGTTTCCAATAGAAATTAAGTATATGTAGTGGTGGTAGTGGTGGTGGTGGTGGTAGGAGTAACTGAAGTAACTGGAGCTCTGTCAGCCAAGAAGTTGGGAATGTGTGTATGCACACTGTGTGCGGTAACAAGGAGGAACTCAAGGCGCAAAATTAATGGGATATTAGTGGGAGCAAGAGCAAGGCTTAATGACAATGTCAGATGAGACGGGTAGCCCATTTATTCAAATGTCAGGATCAGAAAATTAATCCTATGTCATTCATTTGTATTTACTAGGCTGTTGTGTGTGAATGTGTGTGTGTGTGTGTAGAGTCTGCCTTGAAAACTGCTAACTCATGTGGGAATAAATGTAAATGTTGTAAGTGGTAGCTATGTACACAGTCGTTCACGCAGAAATAACCTACTACAACTATTTATATAGATACTCTCTGTTAACTGGAATACTTTTTTCATTTCGTTTAACGTGGAGGCTGCACTCAATGATTGTATGTGTGTTACTTCTAACGTAATGTGAATGCATATTATACGGAATGTACGTGAAACGTATCGTATGTTGCGTTCAACACGATTAGCTCTGTGAATGCAATTGTGAGAAGGTGGCACGCAATTCTCTGTGTGTACAAACCTCCAATGCTAACTGAGTTAGTGAGTTCAGTAGACTAGAGAGACAGCAGCAGCACAGGAACGGAAAATGCATCTGTCGTTGTGACTCGAGTTTTACAGTGAAAATATATTTTCTTTGGCTGTATCCAGGCGCTCTTCAAGTTAGTTCACTAAATATATTTACTATATGTAGCACCTTATAAGTATATTGCCCATATCATGCACTGCTTAGTTTTCCTAGTTTTTAGCTGTTACACACTGACAGTACAGTAGTTGGCAAAAAGTAATCGCAACCGGCTAGAGTGAAACTTTTCCTTAGTTACTAACTATTTACTAAATTCTGTTTAAGTTTCAGTACTACATGCTACTGCTACTGCTATACATACTACACTGTGCATGTTGTAGTAGGAATGATGGCTTGAAAAGCCAGGCCAGGACACACTACCACTAAATTTTAAACAAGTAATTTAGCCTTTAATTGTCAACGAAAGTGAAATGACAGGAGACAAGTACATAATGAATGAAAGTTAATTTGTTTAGCCACGTTCACTGAATGTTATTTTTTAGCCCTTGTTTCACTTGCTAACAACGAATTCCGTTCGCTTTCTTGTATGTTTACAATAATTACAAATAGTTGAATGGTAGATGCGAAAGTGAAAGCAGTGAAAATTTGACTAGGAGCACCAACAGAACACAAGAATGGAAGAATGGAAATGTCAGGGGAAATCTCTAACGGTAAAACCACAGGTATGTATGTAACGATCTATGCCCCGTGTAAGATGTCACAGGGAAAGGGTTGAATTTCATTTCACACCGGCAGGAACCTTGAAACTGAGACTGCCACAATGAATGTATTATTACTACGGAGCAATGTAAAACGATGGACACGTACTTAAAGCATTAGTAGTTTACAGCGTTTAGATTAAAGGCCAAAATGGCATCATTATCCTAAAGGGCCCATGACGACAGAACAAGACAGGGTTGCAATGAGCTGAACTGAACCGAACGGACTGCCTGAATGGGCCACACTTCACTAAACTACTAGTACTGTTCTAAGTATATAGCTATATACTAGCTATATATAAGTGTATATATATATAGTATCTATACTACATTGATGGTACGCTCCGTAGCCACGTCCCTCAAAGTGTCAGACAGACAAATTTATTCTGCACAACTCGTCAGAGGATTACTGTGACTAATGGAGGGGAAAGAACTTTGCCGATTTACATGCATTGCTATTGCAAATAATAGCTTCGCATAGTACGTACGCTCACTGCGGCATACACACAATCCTAACTTTTGCATACAAATAGCCAGCCGTGTTGTAGTAAGTAGGAATTGTTGGTGGTAGTAAGTGCTAGACTCTCCGGCAGTCGTTCATGCCCACATAAACATATATAGACGATTACTTATTGTGATATATTATGGTGAGGGAAATTTCCACTAGGTGCTATAAATGAAGCCAATGTAGCTTGGCAAGTGAGATAAGCGAACTATTAGCCCGAGCCACCATCCAAATGCTCTTTTATTTTCAATTCATACTTTTCCTTGAGAAAACGAGACACAAAGTAAGGGAAAATTCTCAAAGTTTAAGCTGAAAAGTAAGTAAAATAAGTCAAGTCACAACTTTCAAAATACTACTGCAAGCTATAGGGTTAAGTTTAGTGGGTGTCCCAGGCAGTCAAGCTCTGCATAGGAACACAGGAGAGTTCTCACGCGATTATATCCACTTTACATAATGTTTATAGCTAACAATCAGCTTTGTCTCAATTAAAAGATTATTTGCTTTATTTTACTGCTTTTGTGGGGTGGCAACTGTTTTGTGCGACTCACATTTGTTTTACTTATCTATTTCTGCTACGGTTCTCTGGTGCTGGGAACGAAACTGCTCTTATCCTTTCGATTGTGCTGGGATACTTACAAGTTTCTCTGGATTGTCCTTTGCACCAAAAAAGTACAGCAGAAAAGACATTGTGACGTTGGCAAAACAGAGGACTGCAATAGTATGACAAATAGGAAAACATTGCAGGCATAGTTTAATATATTGTCTTGACATGTACTGGGCCATCTCTGTCTTTTTAAGTAATGAGAATGAAACTGTGAGTGTAAATCTTTAGGTTTTACTGGCAACCAACATGAGAATAATAATTTAATGTACATTGTCATTTATGTGAATCTATGTTAGATATTGTTGGTGGGAAGCGTTAATTAAAGAAGCTTTCCTAATGTTTTATTTAACTAGTTCATTGCATTTCCTACTGCAACATTGGAAATTCCACTGAAGTAAACTATTATTCCCTTCCCTAACCTCTAACAATGGTGGTAGAGAGAAGTTTTGAATTAGAAACAAGCAAATACTACATACTATGTAGGATGGTAAGCGAAGCCATGGGCAATGTTCTCATACGGGCAGTAAACTATAGTTATAGAAGTAAACAGTTGTGCAGTGCATTGTAGGAAATTTTATTTGGCCATTAAGAAACCAACAAGTAGCACAAGAGGGAACCAACAAGGACAGCCTGAGAAACGAATGTCACGAAATTTATAGCTCAATTAGCGAATTGGCCTATTAGAGTCGTTGTCGTTGTAGAACAATGTCCACGGAAATCTACAGAGTGCGCACTACTTACTATTACTATGTACATATAGTATAGTCATAAGTCCTGTGTACGTACTATCTTCTGATTGTGACTGGCTTATGGCATGCTCGGCCTTTAGTTGCAATAGAAAGAAAACTAACATTACAATTTCCAGTGAGACATGATTTTACACATGTAACTCTAATGACATAGATTCGTGCTTTGGTTACACTTGCACACACAACAGCCAGTGAGAGAGAGAGAGGCTAAGCTGAACTCTTGCACATACTTACTCAGTCAGTGTTAGTCAGTGGAAAGTTTTCCCCCTTCTCACATTGATATTTGGCATATTACACAACGTTAGTCCTGTACTTTTACTACTTCTATAGCTGCAGATGGGAATTTTCAAGTGAGTGAACACTCTTCAATTTGACGAAGGTTGAGTGAAAGTTTTGCGAAAATTTTCATCCTCATTTCACTTTTTAGCGACAGTTCTACTCACTAAAGACACATCGACAGTCGTCGACAAGCAAGCTTTGCATCCATGTTTTCATCTTAAGATCACTTCTGCTCTCTTACCGTTGCTGACAAATTGCTGCCAGTTTTAGCCTAAAATAATGAAAGCGTGCAGAAACAAAAGTGTAGGATGACTCTGTGTCTCCTTCAGTTCTTCATCTGAATTTGCATCCATGAGATTGTCAAAAGTTTTCGTCAAGAAACAATGTCAATGAGCAGAGCACAGCAAAATTTCACGGGGAGAATTTCCAGACGATGACTAGTTCCACGCAACTTTCCTGTAAATTAATTTGGTAGGATTGCATTATGTCGACGTGCTCAGTCATCAGTGGGCCACTGTTTGCAAATCGCAGTCACAACGTTAAGACACAGAGGTAACCTACACTGAGCAATCCACAGAACAGTCAACAGAAGAAGAAATGTTAAAATTATATTTCTGCACTACAGACAGTGACGTTACTTTCAGTGCTGTGGTATGTTCATTTGCTGTTCAAACAAATTCCATTTTGTTTTCGTGCCAACTTGTGGTGAGTATAGAAACAAGAATTGACACAAAGTGCATTTACAATGAAATGACCAAAAGTAGGAATTTTTACTCACTCTTACTTCAAGAAGGGGATTGATGCGAGATGACATAAGACTCTCCCACAATACAAGAATTCATTTTAGAGAAAATTCTACTATTGAGTACGTGGGATCAAGTGAAAGAATAAGTTAAACATAGAAAATATAATGTACACAGGATGAATAATATGATGAAAAAGAGATACGAGAGAGATGAAGAAGACTTGACAAAGTTTTACGAATCCATTCTCTATTGTGCTTACACAGCAAACGCAATGCAATCTAATCCAATACCATATGCACTGTACAGCTCTACTAGTATTCTGTATACTGTTGTAATAAGAATGATTCTGTCTGCAGACATCCACTTTCTTCCTCTCTCATGTAAACATGTACAAAAAGTTAGCGAGCTGTGGGACTATGTATGAAAAAGCGTTCGCTATGTATGTAAAGCGTGACTTTTGCCTTTTAGATTTCGACTTCGAATCACCCTGCTCTTCTGGTCGCCCTCATAGTGTGTCTGGCTTGTCTGCGCGCCTATCTATTTTATCTACTCGCAAATCTCGTGAACTTGTAAACTTGTATGTAAATAGTTTGCTTTACTCGACATTTCCCTCACCAGAATGATATGGCCTGCATTTCTACCAAACAGAGAGAGAGAGAGAGAGAGAAAGCTGTAGCTAAAACAGATACGTGTAGTATAACATGATGGTAGTAGTAGTAGTGCATGGAACTGGTTGCTCTTGGAATGCTGCCTGACTATCGCTACCGTCTGTCTGTCTGTCTGTCTCTCTCACTATCCTCTCTTTACTCTTAGCAGGAAACTTTTGTCTGCTCCAGTATTTACTTGTCACTATTATTTTGGCAGCATACGGAAGTACCTTTACAGGATGAATATAGAATGAATTTTGGATGAGACACCGGATCCCGAGCTTTTTGTTAGCCTCACTCGCGAAAATATATCCTCAAATGCAATATCTATTTTTGGTGCTAGGCAGGCAGATGACTTGCATGAAACAATCCTTCCATGCCAAAACACATACACAGAAACTTAACTTACTAATAGAGACTCGTTTTTGTTTTACGGTAACTTTTTGATTCCTTGTATGTAAATATGTACGACCACCTTAACCACTTTTACCCTTTCATTTTATATATAAGTAATTTTGTAACTAGTTAGTAAGCTATAATATGCTGCTGACTCATCTCATTCAGGACAGAATCTGAGATGCTTTGAAGGAATCTTTTATTCAACAGATACCTTAAAGAAGCCAGCGCAACAGCATTATTTACATCATTAGAAGGCGCAGCAGGAGAACGCCTTGAAATACAGCAGAACTACTAGAATTTATATGATAGAAGATAGGTGGACCTGTTCAAAGACTTAGTAACTTGTACAATGTGCTTGTCATCGGTAAGTAAATTCATTTCATTATTTTATTCAAGACAAAAGTCATCGAAAAGGTCTACTTTATAAGGGGACTAATAAAAGGCTACTATGATGGTCATTACGTTTTATATTGCATGGGGAAATGTATAAATCCAACTATCTCTCATCCATTGGTTACAGTGTGGATTCCATTTCCTTGACTGCAGTAATGCCATCGTAGTCGCATAAAAACTTCTAGATAAACTTTGCAAAATATTGAAAGCCTTGTAAAGTATAGGAATAAGTGTTACGACTTCTTTATGTGAATAGAAAGCATAGAGAGAGAGAAGAGAGATGAAAAGAGTGAATCCTCCTTTGGTGATTCGTTCTTGCAGCACCAAAGAAAAGCAGGTAACCAAGAAAACGTGAGAGGATGTGGCTCGAAAAGGAACCGGCTTTTTTTCTTGTAGAAGCCCAATTACAGCGAATGAACTAGTATTTTCAGATTTTCGCCAGGTTGGCTTTTGTGTGTTCACGAAATAATGCCATGTATTTTATTAACTGAATCTAGTTTGCTACTACGATGAGGAAAGTTAGCTGCACACAATTCTATAATCATAGTTCTTCGTATAGTATTTCTACACATATAGACATCTTTCGTAATGCACTGCCGAGAATGCCTGTTATTTTATGAACGCATCGAGCGTAAAAATATTTCCATTCTGAGTGCACAAAGAGACCTACTAATGAGATAATGAGTAAAATAGTAGATTTTCAACTTACCAGTTAGGGGAATGAAAAGATTTAAATATAAGCAATCTTCCGACATGTTCCTAAGCATAGGCACCAATCTTTTGAGCTGAGCAAGACGACCCTTGGGCATTCTTTTCAGGGCTTCTGTCTCATTTTCTACTCTGGGGAGGATTTGGGGACAAACTGGGGCCGGTTCTTCGTTCATTTTAACGCCAGCCCAAGGGCTCAAATTTTGTGGCGGCATCAGCCTCAAACTGCCCATGGGTGGGGCTGCGTAAGGGAGTCCTAAAAACACTTCAACCCCTTCGTAGCCCTTTGGAATGAACACAAAGCCCCTGACAATACCAAACTTTGTTGTCACAGTGCGGCCACTCCATTGCCGACTTATGGAAGCAGCTGTCACCGAAAAGAACACTTGAGATACGAGGAATAACACTAAAGGGTAAACCACGTATGAATAAAAAGGACTAAAAATCTTCTTTGTGAATTGTGTCTCTGTCTGTCTTCCATGTGGCTTCAGTATAGAAATCATTGTTGAAACAAGTTGCCGTATCTTCACTCACGCTTCGATGGGAATTCGAATGACAATGACAGAAACACTTTTGTGTCTTTTTTCGTAAGAACGTCGTGGCTTGATCATTGATATTTGTAACATGTTGGAGGAATCGCTTTAATCTTCTTCTATTAGAAAACGAGCTTAATCGCATTTTGTCACGGATCCAAATGTTTTTTCATTGTTTTTAACTGTTTTGTCGAGCACGATAAACAATTGTAATCGCTGTCAATCATTCTTTAAAACAAGACTAATTGTTGCGATATGATGGAATGCACTGATGGAACTAAACACTGCCAAAACTTGAACGGAAAACTTGTATACGTTGTTCAGTGATGTCTGATAAAAAAAATAAAACTCACGTTTAGCCGAGTAAATATCGAAAATGGTTTCACAAATTTCCCCTCGTATATTGTGACAGTAAACAGTACGAAGAAGGAGAAGAAGAAAAAGGAGAAGATAGAGAAAGAGCGTAAACTGAAGTTGAAATCGTTATTCTAGATAATCCTGAGATTCCATTTCCATAGCTCACTCGGCAAAGTTATGATTTGTAACCAGACGTGGATCTGCTGTAGACGTAAAAGAAGAGAGAAAAACTGTTTTTCTTTGGTGTTATGAATGCTGAAACGCAATGTGGTGGTGGTACGCGTGAGGCAGTAACAGAGTAAGCCCGAGGAAAGAGAAAACAGGAGGAATCGAGACGTGAATAGATGTAACCTTTCTGAGCGACTGCGAGTTTCCGGGCGAAACTGTTCTACTTCTCATGTTGGAGAGAGAAAGAGAGAGAAAGGAACGGCGGTGGGAAGAGTTTGACTTTTGTGAGCCGGCCCGAAAATCTCGGAGAGTTCGTCTCACGACGACGACGACTGTTCTAGTCATTCCCCGCTATGCACTGGTGAATTGGTGAGTGAATACTGACGACTGAACGGTGAATATGCAATGAACATCAGTCTTAAGATTAGATAGTAGCTACGAATACGACATGTCTTTCCCACTTACTAAATCCATATTTACTATATATATACATACATAGTATATCTATATCTGTATGTATGAAATGATCTAAACTATTTGCATCTGAGCATTTATTTTTCTATGATGCTCTACTTACTTTCTTCTTTCCTTTAGGCATGCAGCAATCTTTAGGCAATCTTAGATATTTTAATAATTGAACAGAAAGTAACGCTTTGAGGTGGATCACCACCTCTTAAAGTTTCACGAACATCATTAAGTGTGCAAATGTAATGGATTTTTCAGCCTTTTAATTTTTATGTAATGACTCGACATTTCATCGGATAAGACAAAAGGCTCTAATACTTAGTATTAATATACATTTTGAGATCACATCATAATTATATTTATGCAAAAAGATAATATCATGGTTATTCCCAGCGTGAATATCCCAACTGTACTTCTTAATCGACGCTTCCACACCTGCATACAGCTACATCCTTATCAGTTGTATTTACTAGACAGTACGTGTGTATGCACTATAGACTCTATTGATTAAAAAGTCATAGTACATAACAGTAACAGTCACGATGCATGTGAATAATCTGGGAAAACATAAGAATATAAAATATCCTGAACTTGTGGTTAAGTACTTAAAGGTGATGCTGATAAGTTTGAAGTGTTTATTTAGCAAGCTTGTTGGTGTACACCATTCATCAATTTCCCCCATTCAACTAATGCAATTTGAACACTTTTGTAATTAATTAATATCCAAGTACATTAATATGTAAAACGCAATTACACATCAATCTAAAAAGTGATTGAGTAATAGAAAGATTGCACAAGTCACGCCGATTCAACGAGTGGTATAAATGGCTGTGCATTCTGATGGAAGATTCAGTGGCCACTTTTGTGTGTCTTCCTTTCCGCAGTGCCCGTGCGATAGCATTTGCCCAGCAGTCGAGTCAATTGTGTCTTGGCCAAAGTAATAACATGGCACACTCAAAATCATTTATTGTAGCTCTTTTATTATGCGCTGTAGTTGCAGTAGCAAATTCAGCCGTTTCACGAAGGAGACCCTCTACTAGAGAATATTTTGATGAAGATCTCATAGCTGATATACCTGAACTTGGAAAAATAATTGGAAAATCTGCTTTCTCGTTGGGAGACAGATTGGAATATCTAACGTTTCAAGGAATTCCTTATGCAGATTTTGCGGGAGGGCAAAATCGTTTCTTGGTAATTCTTCAGAGCACTCTTACAAAAATTTTACTCTTAAAAAAGTTTCACCGTTTTACTCGTGAAAGGTGGAATTATTAACAATAATATAGTATACATAGTTTACTACGTACAAATTCGTATGCTTGGTATAGAGAGTCACTCCTTTTGACCTTTACAATCATTCATTAATAAGTAGGAGCGTTATGAAAAAGTTTGTTTTATCCTGAAATTGTAGCCATCGAAATTGAGGGAAGGAAGACTGAATGGCACTGGAGAGAACTTTACAGCCACAGCTTATGGCCTACCTTGTCATCAACCGAATGGCCTCTTACCCATCCCCCAATCTGAGGATTGCTTGTTCATCAATGTTTTCACTCCGAAGGTAATCGAACTTGGGCTTTCAACCACTATCAGTGCAATAAAAAGCAGAACACTTGAGCTCCACTCAATTATATGCCTTGGGATTCCAACAACAACAAATTTATAGCTCTACACAAGCGAAATGCTACGGCGTAATATAATAACACAATCCAGAGCAGCTGAATTTTTTGCAAATACACACAAAAAGCTAACCAACAATCCAATCGAAATTTTGAAAGTTGAACGTAATCCCTAGTCCAGACGTATTGACAGTGACACTGAGCGATTGCATGATGGAGAAACTCATATTTTCCTTTCTGTTCTTCAGGTTTGCCAAACACAAAACTGCGACAAGTATCCTGTTGTGGTATTCATTCATGGAGGAGCGTTTACTATTGGTTCAGGGAATGCATTTGCAGGAGGACGGATCATGAACCGTGATGTGGTCTATGTCACCTTTAATTATCGTATGGGTATTTTAGGTGAGTGCATTCCATATGGAAAAAGTTTTGTTGTGCCGTACAAATATCTAGATATGGTAACCGTGTCCTGCTTTCGCAATCGCTTAATAATACGAGCGGTGTTATGTAAGGGGATTCAGATATTTTAATGTTTACAACCGATATTTTCCACTTTGGTGGAAATCCGAAATCCGGTATAAGTAATGCTTTGTCAAAGTACCCCGAATGGAGAGAACTCTGATTAAACATTTCAGAGTTTACATTGACACTGGTTATTAAGCAAAACGGTAGAATTATTGAGCTTATTGATAATCTCCCATTCATCTGAAGTGATCATCAATGCAATATAATATTTTGCAATGTTTCATAGTACATGTATCTTATCGTTAGTACCTACATAGTACGCAAGAGGCTCAACAAGTTCAATAGTTGTTCTAGATTACAATTTTGGTTTAATTCGTTAAGAAATAATTTTCACGCGTCCTTTGAATCTTTTAGTATTGTCTAGTCCTTTAGCATTTCCTGTAGATTCATAATTTTTGTCTTTTAGGATTTTTCTGCCTTCAAACTGAGAATGCCCCAGGGAACGCAGGGATGTACGATATGGTGAACGCGTTGCAATGGGTCAATAAATACATTAGTTACTTCAGCGGCGATCCAAACTTAATTACCATCGCTGGACAGAGCGCAGGGTCAGTAGCTGTTACAGAGTTAATGCTCAGTCCTTTAGCCAGAGGCTTATTCCATCGAGCGATAGCACACTCCGGGTCCGCCCTGAACGATTGGGGGGTCACTAAGAATCCACTGGGATCTGCTTTGAAGGTTGCACAAATGGCTGGCTGCTACGTTCCCGTCGATGTTATACCCGACCTAGAAGCTTTGAACAGAGTGACCGATTGCATGAGATTGGCTGACCCAATGTTGTTAGTTGATGTCCTATTTGAATACCAGGTAAGTACATACAAATCGTGCGCTAACTTTTCCCCGATACATTTACACGAAAATAAATGTTTTTCCCCACAGGTGCAAGAGCGTCTTGAAGGACGATTAGGCTTCGGCCCTGTGTCCCCCACAGTACAATCGTTCCCATTACCCCCCACCTTCCCGAGATTCCTTCCAGACGACCCTTTGAGAATTTTTCAACGCGGTGAGCAGGCCAATGTTCCATTGCTGATTGGAGTGGCTCGACACGATGGATCTTATGTTGCAGGAGTCCTATTCAACAGATTCCTCACGCCTAATGACTACCTTACCAATACAGATTTTGTGAAGTACGAGCTGGTTCCTTCTCTCATGAGAGCTTTGGGTAAGTTACCTTCGTGAATTTTTTGATAAATAAAACATTTACAAAAAAAACGTTAAAAATAAAAATTGCACTTCTCATTACTATTTAGCTATTGAAGATGATTCCTACGGTGTGTACGAATCTCTTGCCAAGAGTTTCCTCGGCGAGGAGAGAGTAACGGGAGAGTTTGATAAAATCGTTAACGGTGTCATTGATGTAAGTGTACACTATACAGTAATTGGAAGGCTGGCAATGATATATAAATGTTGAAGTAATGTTGTTATCATTGATGTCTTTATATTACAAAATTAGATCAACTCTGTGTTCTTCTTCAAAGCAGCTTCTTACAGAACTGCTGAATTACATTCTACGATGAACAACTCCTACTGGTTCAGTTTCGACTACGTGGGCACACAGACTCTTTGGCCTGTTCTTTTTAACTACATAGATACACCTCCGTTTTCTGGGGGTAAGCCTTTTTCTATCTTCAATTTCAAGGATTATTTATATTGAAAAGCAAAAAAGATCATTTTCCCTTAGTAATACAATTCTAGTAATAAAATTAAGCCAGGAGCACATAAAAGTTTAAGACAAGCTTTGATCCTATTTTAATTGACGTTATTTTTAGACATGTGCTATACACCGCCTGACAAGTTTTATAAACTCTAAATAAAATACATATAAATAGTGCAGATCGGAAAAGTTCTTATGATTATTTTTGCTTGCCCTCTTACATATATAATTGCTTACTTATTTAACAGTTTCCAAATGCACTCCTAATTCCAAATGAAACTCCAAATAAAGAACTCAATTTCATTAATTGTATATTTGTACAGGTATTACACACACGGATGATCTTATATATCTTCATCAACTGACACTGGCTTCCTTCAATGCACAGGAGCAAATTATTTCAAATCGTATGCTGGACTATTGGTACAACTTTGCAGTTTACGGGTAAGAGGATTACAAAAGTACATAATACTTGTAAATAAATGGTAGAAGATTATTTGGCAAAGCACATTTCTATCTGTCGACTTACAAACTACTTAGTAGTACATCTAATGTTTTATCTAATTAAGTATCTTTGTTTCTATTATTAGTGACCCAACACCACGAGCAGTTGGAGATGAAAAGTGGCCAAGCTTGAGAGGTAGAACTCGAAAATTCATGAGCATCGGTGTTACTTCCCAAGTCTTAGACGACTTTCCAAACACTTGGTCAAATACTTTCGTGGCAGTTTCGAACACCACAGCCAAACGTCACTTCAAGCGTTCGGACTACAATCCCGAGTTGAGACTAGGATCTTATTAGTAAATAAATCAGAACAAAATGTTTATTTATATAACCGTACAGGGGGAATTAAAAGCGAACCAGATTGTACCTTATAACATTTACATATGTCTACTGTGTATACTTGTAGGAGTATAAGAAGGCACAAGGTCAGTCAGATAATATGAGTAAGTTCAACTACTTGACAATAAGTCAAGTCACGTTAAAAACCAGTAACTTTTCTACAAGTACATCTTTCCAAATGCACAAATAAGTCGCTGAAAATTTATTTGCACTCTTTTATTTTGAATTACGCTCATATTAACTCATAAATCATTGATAATATCTCACATTGCTATCTTATAGCTGTATAGATGAACGTACGTACAGTATTTCCGTCCAAAGCCCCTGTATTATTGTGTCACATACTGTGAGCAAGTTGACTTTGACTTGGCCAATGCTAGCACACAGCTATTAATACTACTACTACAGATACTTATAAGAAATCATTCCCCTATCACGATATAATAAAATAAAATAAACAGCCAAAGTCAAGCCGACTTGCTCTCAATTTTCCTTCTGAGCAGAATTGTCTGTAGTTTGGCCACCAGTCCCAAAGTATTGAGTTTTAGGAACTTTCGCACACATGAAAACACTACAAATGCCAGCACTGATGACGACAGCAACCACAGAAACCAGGTAAAGCTGTACACAACATAAATTCGCCTTATGTACATAAGAACATAAAATTCTTGGAATGTCCTTATCAATGATTTGTTGGCAAAGCTCCCACTGAAAAGTCTAAATAAAAATGGTATTTCCCATCGTCGCACACAGACATGACTTATTGCTTTCTGTTTTTCCTTAGCAGCCTTCACAAGGCAGACATTGTCATCCATCTCTAAACCATTCATACCACGTAAAACTTTAGCACCGCACAGTCTACAGAGCTTTGTCCCGTTTTCGGCATTCGCAGTGTCTAAGGTTTATGCATATTTTTGCTAAAATATTCTATTGTGCTTTGTCAAATGTTAAAACTATTTTACCAGGTAATCACTCCCTTTTTCATTACACGAAAATGCTTAACAAGCGTTGTCCCAAATGAAAAAGTGGCCAGCTGAATATCATTAAAAACGCATAATATGAATGTATATTCAATTGCACTTGCAAATGGACAAAAGTACATGCAAGTATAAGATAACTACCTACTAATAAGTGTACTTTAAAATGATTTACTCTACAAAGTTTCATTTTATTTTTGCAATTCCAAACCACGAATGGAATGTTGCAACGGTTTGGAAAATAATGTATGATAATAACATTATAATACATTCAGTCATTAGCATTATGCTCCACATATTCGTCAATATATCAACAGCAGTCACTATAAGAACATTTATTTAGTTGCTAACCACACAGAATAACCATTATTGTTTCTGTATTCATAAAAACTTGAATGAACACTTTCGTAGTTTACTGTCTACAATTTGACCCAATTTCATGTATTATTACATAAAACAATAATTGTAAAATTGTAATGCATGCGCGGCACTGGTTGGTTAAGGGTTGGGATTTTCATCTATGAGAAAACTGAACGTGCAGCTTTCACAACGTTGCAGATGATGATATTCGCACTTTCTGTGTATGTGAGTATACAACATTTATGCCGGAGGAAACATGCCAAGCTGTGCAACTAAACTGCAAGCATAAAAGAAGACTTGTACTTGAAGATGGGAATAATTATCACACTTTTAAATATACTTTCCTGTGTATTTATTTTTACATACATTAAGTAGTGCGTACCATATTACAGAAATAGTATACCGCGCATACCATAAATCTCTTAGCATCACTTTTTGACGCATTAGATGAAGAGAAAAGTGGAGGTATCTTACCAACACTGTAATTAATCAAATCAACATGACTATCATTACAATCTCTTGTGGACAGAAGTACAACAAAGATAAAGAAGTACATAAACACGTGGTAAAAAGTTTGAAAGTTCATTGTCAAAGATTGTGCTATGCCGACTTCCATTCAAATGTACAGTTACTGTAAATTTGAGGGTCTAAACTACGTATATACCTTTTTACACCTTCAATCTATTTAAATCGCTGAGAATGCACGTTTTGTCAGTGAAGTGGGAGTGTAAACATAAAAGCCCCATCATCACTTTTTTCACAGCTTTTAGAATTGAATTACGCTTTTATTCTCTCATTAAATGTCATTATACCGAAAGAGTTTTCGTTTGTAAAATCCTTTATAAAAGGGGGTTAAAAAGTATTTACTGGAGGTCTATCTAAGTAATACAGGCGATATTCCACGCACAAATTCCCCTTAGCTAGCCATTTATAACATTTTTAGATTTTCACCTTTTATGGTTCTAAGTTTAATGAATTATTCACAATGTTGCACCCGTGATTTTAAGTAAATGAACTCATTCAGTTAGTGTAGTTGCTCCACAAAATGCCAGACTGATTTTGTCTCTATTTGTTTATTCGTCCGTGAATCCTTGTAAAAATTGTATGCATACCCTTATACGCAAACAATGGACATCTAAACATACATTACGCATTCATACCCCGCTGCCGCTGCTAGTGTTAATTGACGCACAATTGCTCGGACATTTATGGATGGTTTTATTAGCACATTTTGTTATTTTAACTATGTTAACTAAGTTCTATGTTGGTAAAAAATATATAGTACCATATTAGTATTAGTCATCTCTCAGGTTGTATATAGGGAATAGGGACATGTATTCTTATAAGGATTGACTTTCAGTCACCAAACGGTAAGCATCTAAATTTTTGTTGTGGCGCTTGATGGAAGCGTTCCACTGAAGTAATTAATTACAAATCAACTATGCTTTATGTATTACAAAAACCCTAAACCCTTTTCTATTGAACTTTAAACAATTATTATTTTTAATTGCTTAATACATGTTTTGAAGCCAGCTAATAAAAACTTTAAAAATTATCTATACTTTTTATTTGAATCGTTAGATTATTTTTCAATTTTACGAAGAACAGTTCGTTCTGCCCACCACTTGGACAGTTTATTTATCCAAGCTGAATTACTCACGGTCGCAAAAATGTAAATAATAGTAATTTGGATGAACAAGTAAACTTTTCTCCAGTTTTCTGTGAACAAGCTGTGAAACAAGCGGATAACACGGTTTCATTTAATATTGGCTATGTACACTGTCACACATTATGATTGTACTGTGGCATTATCTAAAGTAATGGTATTTGGCAAAGTATTGGTATTAGTCATATTTTCTTTTGATCTGCGCTTTAAATCATCTTTTTATTGACTTCAATGCATCCAAAAACCATAACAAAGTTGGTTTACTCTGTGCCGTAAAACCGGCTGAAGTTACATAAGAAAAATAGAGAATAAAAGTATATAGTAAATACAGTGGATAGTGGATCTCGTGTACCTACTACAAAACGTAGTAGTTAATTTCCATCAATCCTCTGCAGTTCCTCTGACCTACACAATTGTAGAAAAGTTGCAATTTTTTAACCGAATAATTTCACCACGTCAGAGTTTTCATTTCACTATCTACATTTTTTTTATATAAAGCAAGCTTTTGTATAATTTACAATTTACAATTCTCATTACCATTGCAAAAGCTTGGAAATACCGTTAAATAAGTGACTTAAAATATAATTTAATTGCCAAAATAACCTAAAACGCAAAATATGAAAAGAAGGAGAAAGCAGAGTTGTTAAATAGTCGTTAAAACGTACAAAACACCCAAACTAAAGAATTTTGCCAAAGGAAAACCTGTTTTTGTGTAAATCTACTCCCTTCCTGGTATTCGTAGATGATTGCATGTCAATGAATACAACTACTAATATAAAAAATACTAACATTAACAGAACACAAATGTCAAAGCAACTTTATTAACATTTCAAATATTTCACTGCAGAAAAAAGTAAGGCATCGTGAATGAAAGGCCGGTGGTGTTTTAAAACAAAAAAAAATTATTTCATATAACGGAGTAGGAGATGGAAACCACTGAAATAGGGATATGTGTGTGTGTGTGTAGCCGTAGCAAAAAAGAAATGCTGAAAGAAACTTCAGCTCATTTATTCATTCACTCACCCACAGAGTCAGCCAACTTGATTCGATATACATAGCCCTATACTCAGAGTAAAAGTCGTTGTAGTTTTTAGTCGTAATTTTCCAGACGGTGAGCTTCCGATTTGACGGTTCGCTTGCTTGAATTTCCTACAAGTTTTTGTCCTTGAGTTTGTCTGACTGAATTGTCTGTCTATAGGATTTTTTTCAGATCTTAATCTTTCTAAAATTTAAACTTCTCTGAGTGAGCAAAGCAGCGAAGGAATTTCTCAATGCACTTTTCTACCCTACTACTATTAATATATGCTATATGGTATATGTATGTATGTAATAATGCTGCTGGTGCATTTGCTGTCTACTATGAGAATAATATACTTGTAATTCGGAAGCAACGAACCGTCACTATAGAAAACAATGAGCCTTCACTTTGTCTCCAAACAACTCAATCGTGTTTACATCATCCATTTAATAAAAAATAATATATTTTAGCAGAAAAAGTCAGTGTGCAAGGTTTTTGTTTCAAGCTCTGTGGATAAATGATAGAGGATCTTTCCTATAGACACACATACAAACACACTTCTTCCTTTAACGGACTAACCATCCAGTATGTAACAAACGTCCCACACTTTTTGTTTCACTTTCTTCTGTCCCCTCGTTCTCCAGTATATGTTTGCAAATATTTGCACAGTCAACATTGTACTCGTGTCGATCTCCTCCACTGAATGCATATACTGCTCAGATTGAACTGCAAACCTTTATAATATATGTAACGTAAGTTAATATCCCTAGAAATGTAGATATCCACTTAAGCCTTTTTGTTTGTACACAGAAGGTAATTCAAGCAAGTCATGCACCACAAGCTATGTAGCAAAACAATATACTTTGTTTTTCTTTCTGACTTCGTAATAACATGTGCACAGTTTTGCATAACTCACAAATATTTACTTGGGACTCCATTTTCGAATTAAAAATCCCGAGCACGTACTCATAAGCTGTACAGACTGTCATCATTACATTAAAAAACGTAGAAAACCAGAACCACTGACTCAGAGTGATACGTTCACTGCTGTTCCCATTGCAATGAAGTTTTTCCATTTTTGCAATCTTTCTGAAATCTGAAATTACACGGTCATGGACATGAACTTTAGTACATTGCATAGTACAACTACACATGGGGCATTATAGTTCCTTCAGAGCAGAGTTTATGCACACCTCGTCTAAAATCGATTTAGTTCACAGAATGCTTGCTTTTGTATCTTCCACTTGGCTCTCTCCTGTTCATTTTCCTACAGACAGGAAAATTGTGCAGCCATTTCTATTCTAGTGGCACAACCGACATCTCATCTCATCACAGCACATCTCTAATGTCAAAAAAGAAATAGAATCAGAGACGAGAAGTGAACTTAACAGCAGGTCCGTGGACTCTGCACGACGACAATACCACCTTTCCCACAGAGAACGGAACATCGTATTTTCAGAACGTTGAATGGAAGCAACGTGGATTTTCCTGTTCAAAATCTCAATCCGCCTTTACGCTTCTTTATTTACGTTATACTTAATGTGTGATATGTAACTGGTAACAGCAAATGTATCTGTGCAGTAGAAGTAGCCGAACCTGCAAGAGTACGAAAATAAATAACAACTTTACTTTCTCCTCTAAAGCTTCCACAATAAATTTAAATAGCTAAACAATGTTACTGCAGACTCTGTGTGCCCCTCTCTGTATGTACAATGTACATGAATGCAGTACTTACATACAGAGGACATAGTCCTGTACTTTTACATGTTGCTGGAGCTGAAGAGACTCGATTTGTTCTCTCTCATGTAGCTATGCATTGAATCGCATGGGGGGTGTCTTTGTGTGTCGCAAAGTCGTTTCTGGCTGAAAGACAAGGTACGGAAAAGCTTTTACCTTTAGCAGGTAACATTATCAGGAGCAGCCACCATGCAATGTCCTATTCTTGGAAATCCTTCCAACCGAGAAATGTTGTGTTTAAATGTGCCTACTATTTTTGTTGAAAAAAAAATTCAAAGTGTGCATGCTTTTTGTAGCACTCGGAGCACAGATGTGCTTCTTTTATATTTATTTATATTTCTGTAGACATTTTGATATTGTTGACTTGAAGTGGAATTGAAGTTGAGGCTTAAGTCAAGTCAAGCCTCCATTGGTTTTCCTTCCCATCTTCTGTCAGTTTATATATTTTTAGTGCTTTCTCCTATCCAACTGCTTCAATATTTCCAGAATATTTAGTGCTACAGATGGATTCTAACGCAGCACGGCACTTACGAAATACGGAGAAACTGACTACAACTGCGTTTGATGGTGCTTGACTCACTGTGACTGCCTTGAGTAAATACTTTTCTCCACCCTACTCTCTCGTAACATATGACGAAGAAATCCGCATCGAACAACAATGTCTTCGGCAATCATTAAGTTGGATATATTATAGAATCAGACAGTCTATGTAGTAAGTAAGTACATCTGCATCAATCTTCATGATTTTTTGGAAGCAACCCGAATTGAGTTATTCCTTGTTCAAATATGTTATAAGATATAAATCAGAGTTCTTCAGAGTTTTACTTAAGAAATAGACACTATGTATTCATGAAATGTATGAAGCACGTTTAATATACAAAGAGAAAATCTTTTTCTGTAATCAAGTCTGAATGAGCGATTTAACTTTCACTTCAGTCTATGTATGTTCTGGTGAACTACAGGTATAATTGGGTGAATGGTATAGGTTTGAATTTAATTTGTTTGTATTTATATTTCTAGAAGATAGGAATATTTTTATGTATACAACTTATACTTTATACATTTTTGTCCGACTCTATACCTTGATTGAATTAGTTAATTATTAGTAAATACATAGAGTCAGCGTACCTTGAATTAAGATTATTACTGCAGTCTACACAGCTACCCAACCTACAACTTCATACTGTCGTTGGTGTGTGCACTAATCCACTTTGATTAGCTTGTGTAAATTTGCTTAGAATATAAATATATAACTGGAACTACTGTAGTAAGTTTAGCATGAAAAGCAATAAATGCAAGGCCATTAAATTCAAGATCTCTACAATTCTTCATCTCTGTACTCGCATTTTGGTATCAAAGATGAAAAGTGTATTTTCTCAAAGGAGCCGACAACCTGCAGCCTAAATAGCGTACCAAATGTAATGGTAAACTTACACATATAGGTATCTACCTTACAGATAAGTGGATTGAACTACATTATAATACTGCCTATACTTACACAACACATGAAGCTAAGGAGGAACATTTCCGTTTGATGTTAGGTATTGATGCTCAAGACATTTCTTAGGAACAGCTCCGCTTAGCCAAGGCGAAGAATTTTTTTCAAGTCGCTATCTGGACCCTGGTTGCTAAACCAAAACAAGTCACTGTAAGAAAATAAAAGGAAAATTCAGGAGATACCTCTTGTAAAAGTATATGTACTTATACGGCTGTATATTATGTAGATGAAAGTGGACTTTCTCCTTTTTACTATCGTGTAGGCATTTGTATTTGTGACCTACATTTGCATGGACAACGCAATAGGAGCTACCCACCCCCGTTATAAGTAAATTTACATGCATGGCACTTACTTAGTGAAGATGTGGCCAATGATTATGCTTATAAGGTACTCTTTATCTTTTGTTGCAGATATACTTTAATGGATTTGGTGTTTTGCACAGAGCTTTGATCACAAGTCCATGTTTTCCCTTCCGGTTCCAAATGGGTTTTCGATTCTTGGCCGATTATTCATCCGGAAGCTTTCTCTTTCGTTTACTTTCTCTTAGATAGTCAGTATATGTATGTATACAGCACGAGATTTCACGGCTGTGAATCTGTTACGATTTCAATTCACTCAAAATTTGGTATTCCATCAATTCCCCATCCATAAACGGAGTAATGGAATCACATCGAGAAATATGATTGCACTCCATGCTGCACTTAATGTAAATCAGCATGGGGCACGTCTTCTACTTAAATCCACATAAATCCACAGTTTTCTCCGGCTTCATTTCATTTATTTTTGTGGGTACTATTTATCGTCGTACGTCATGACCATCGTTCCACAGAAGAAGATTCGAAGGTTTAACCTGCAGTATTTACACCTGCTGCTAGATGTTCATTTGAAAAGCCCCCAAAAATATTACTCACTTAGGCAATCCGTTTTTCAGAGAATGACGTAAGTTCAGTCTTGCAAAAACTCTAGTATTTATAGATACTCCATAGACAAATATCGGCTAAAAGGAAAACTAAATTTGCGGATTTGTCTTTGCAAATTGCGCCCACTCTATACATCACAATTTCGAAATCGTTATTTACCCCTTCCAATCCTTCAGTAAGTTTTTTTTCACAAACTTTACCAAGACAGAGACGGGTACAGTGACAAAAAGCAAACATTTGCCATAATATGAAAGTTTTGCATAAAGTGGAAAACACTGTCACTCTAATGTGTGTAAAGTTCATAAGAATCTTGTGGGTCACATACTTTAGGTGTTTACATACGACCATAAGAATGCAATTATTTCAATGTTTTGCACACCTATGGGAGGCTGTGGTGAAAAGTTCTCCTAAGTGTATAGGAAAATGTATCTGTCACTGAATTTCTCGAATGACTGACAGCGGGAGTGGAAACCGCCGTGAACACTTTTGATGGTTTACTGGTATTTTGATGTTTTTCCTTTTTACCTTTTAGTTCTGTGCCCAAAGTATTTATTTAGTTACCTTTATATTCATATAAGGCACAATGGTAGGGTCGAGTGCGAACAGTGCTGAGAGATTCTTACTTTTGTATTCAATAGCTACCTATACATTTTCGATCGTGAGTTTCTGCTGGAAAGCAAATGATAAATCTCACGATGTCATGCCCCCGTTATTTCTTTTACCATGGAACTTTCTCTTCTTGCTTTGGTTGCCTTGAACCTTTGGAGCAGAACTAGTATTGTGCAACATTCCTGTGTTGTTCTACCACAACACAAGCGAAAATAACAAAAAGAAGACATAGTTCTCTCGTAGAGTCAAGTGTAAAAAACTGAATTTCAAGCATGATGTGGCCCACAACTATAAAACATTGTCACAGAACGAAATATATATTTTCTTCCTCCATTACCTGTTTAAATAGACTGTAAAAGATTGCTCTATAGGCTCTAGTGCATTATGAAGCAATGCACATGATTTAGATTATTGGCTGGTATTGCAAAATGCAATGCAATGAATGCACAGATGCTGAAAAATTCCTTACCAAAACGACGAACAACAATTGCATTCAATAGATTCACATTTATACAGGTTCAGGTTACAGATTTCATTTGGAATTTATTCCGTGTATAATTTTCATCGACGCTTCTGGACTCAGAGAATATGATTTTGTATTCACGTGACTGTTACGCACGCCAGAGTAAGCACAAAAACGATGTTTTAGTGCAAAATTAATAAAATTTAAAACAAGTTGCTATTTCGAAACACGTAGCTCGGGAGGTCGCACGGACCGTGCGACCTGCCGAGGTTAAAACGACGACATCTAGTGTTCCCTTAGGTTAGAAAGATATATTTCGTAATAAACAATGTTTGTCATAGTATAAAATGTATACAAAATTGACGCAATTGAATGAATAAAATCCAAATTAAAGTACATGCACATTACCATTCAAAACCAATTCCAAATTAAAAGATTGGCAAATTTTATAAAATATATTTTCGAAAAAAATGTTTTTTCCTGTAATTTTCTTGGAATTCTCAGAGGTACCAGTTATTTATAACCAGGCCTCCAAACACAAGAGTTTGGCATCGCTCCCTTTGGAATGGACAACTGAATAAAGCAAATTCCGATTCTCAGAAATTCGAAATTGCACTTTTGACTGGCCCATGATGGTGCAGTGACTGTCGGTCAAGAGCTGATGTAATTCAACATTGCTCACTGTCATCTCCATAAGATTATAATCTTTCATAAATGTAAAGCTTTGTTTGTGGCCGACGAGTTTCGGGCCCTAAAATCGTGGTGCGACCCGAAAGGGGCCGGATGGGGTTAGCCCAAAGCAACGATCGGAGCACTACTAAGCATGATGCGAATTCCCCTTTGGCTTTTTACGAATTCTCCTAAAACGAATTCACCAGATACCGTGAGAAATGTTTATTATACAAATTATGATGAGTTTTACATACAAGTTTCCATCCTATGTGAGCAAATTTTAATGCAATGCAATGCAATGAATCCAGAGATGCTGAAAAACGCCTTACCAAAACGACGACCAACAATTGTATTCAATAGATACAAATTTGTACAGGTTCAGAGAACAGATCAGAGAACAGAGAACAGATCGTCGCCCATGATGAAATGAAATGAATGAAATTTATAACCGTCTGTATTAGTATAAGGGGATATTTCAAATATTATGATGAGTTTCTTTAGATTGCATGTATGTACTAATATTCATTCAGCCATATAAACTTTCACAGCATAAGGATTTATTACAGTGATACAATTGACTGAGACATAGGGCATATTTTTAGGTTCATTAGCAAATAGGATTTGTCCCTTAAGTACACGAAGAGAAAATTGTCTCAACTGGCCCAAAATTCAAGACAACCATTGAAATAGCATTAAATGGTTATTTAATTAGCATTAATAAAGAATGGTCCAATAATTTGACCACAATTTTCCCATATGGCAATTTATAAAATATTTCACAAGGATGAGTGCCTTTTACGATTACTAACTGAAAGAAAACAATACGGAAATGAATATTTAACAATTTTGTCTTTGAACACCTGCAGTAGCGTGTGTACAAATTGCTCGTTCGTTTCTTTGTTAGCAGGGTCTACAAATTACCATACCATAATGTATCACTAATAGAAAATGCAGGTCAATTAATTCTTTCGGAAATCCCACAACAAAACCGTAACGCTCTAACAGTACTGTCTTATTCATCAAGAGCAGTCAGTATTTAAGTTCGATGAATACTTATGAATAAAAACATTTACTTAGCATAAATGTGCACAATCCTGTTTACCAGAATTGTCGCAGGTTGGGAGGGGGATATGAAAAATCAAATGCGTGCATCTGACAAAGTAGGGTATTTTGAGCAAATGGCCCCCACGCCAAAAATGTAAATGACTAATACTTCGAGATTGAAGCCAATTATCACATTGGTTGTGCTAATAAGAATCCTAAACAGTTGAATAGGCATTCAACGTGAAATCCGTGTGTCAGTGAAGACTGATTGCCGACACGTTATGACATGATTATTGTTCACTGCATCTTGTCAATGAACTCCATTCTTAAGCTGGTGGCAGACACATGTCTTACTTTTTAAAAGTTTACTGCTGACCGTCTTTTACTAATTTAGCGAGTTCACCTATTGAGGGTATTCTATAGGTGCATATATCTGTAGTCAGTCAGAGAGGAGCCTGTCACTGACAACTGCAACGATTAAGAAGTCGTGCTCGTGAAATCAAAATTTATTTTCAGCATCTTAATCGTGAGATTATAAATACATGGTTTGAAGTTTATTGGGGCATTTGTGATTGTTGAGTGGATCTGAAAATGTTCGAGTCAGGCAACGAAATGAAAGCACAAAGTGCGTGTTTCCAACTGCGTACTAATTTCATTCTGGTAGGCTGCATGGTGGTGGTAATATTTTTGAATTCGTTTCATGTAGCAGGTAGTAGTAGACTGCCAAGAATTTCAAAAGAGGATTTGGAACTTCCTCGGACAAGCAACAGACTGGAGAAATGTAATACTACTTTTTCTAGAAAAACTTTACTGCAACTACTTACAGGATTTATGTGTAAAATATTTAGTGATAAAACTTTACTTTTCAGTATTGCCGTTCTTGGCTCTTGTATCTTTTCCGGAAAGCCCTTGCGTTGGAGATGATGGAGAACAAGGAATATGTCTGAGCAAGTAAGGAAATACCTTATATCTTGTTTGAGTAGACAAAGACTAAACCACGAAACCAAATGGGGATATTCACGATAAGTTGAAACGGATGTAAACATGGTTGCTTAAGCTGCGTGAATAAATAGCCTTTTTTTTACCAGTTCAACAAATGCTAGCCAATTGAAGGCGAATGGTGGGATTATGTAACAGTGTGAAATAAAAATTGTATTTATGAATTCTCGTTTCCATTTGCAAGCCAATATTAGAATATCGATTTGTCTGTATCTTAATGATGAGATTTTTGTGGAAATTTGCAAACAGAAAAAAATGTGCTAATGGAGGAGGCACTGGAGTAGGAACCTGTGCTTGGGGATATGGAACATGTTGTTTCGGTGAGTATTAGAATAATATTTGGAAAAAATTCAATATGTGTTATGTATGTTAATATACGAAATGTTTCATGTATTTACGAGTTGCAGTGACAACTGGGTGCGGAAGTACTCCGTCCTCCGTAAGGGTAAACGGAACACATTTAGTGCAATCTTCTCCATTCAGGAACCTTTGTCGATATGAAATTCCAAAGAAACCAGGAGTTTGTCAGGTTCGCTTGGACTTCATAAATTTTCAAATCGAGGAAGGAAGCCGGGCTATGGAGTTTGGAGACTGTGTCAGTGACACTTTGACAATCTCCGGAGCTACTAATGCTGTTGCCGGCCCTTTGTGTGGAGACCTTACGGAACAGCATAGTAATATTATTTCCATGTATCATACTGTTGCAATAGCTTTTCAATTCATGTGACACTCTATGCGAAATATCTGTCATTGTAGTGAATTGTTATCGAAAACCGATGTAGAGCGTATAATGTCGAATGGAAATCCCACGTGCTTTAACAATCGTGAATTCTGATCGTTTTCAGTGTACTTGGACTACGGGGGCAATGAAAAGATTAATCTAGATATCTATCTGGAAATGCAAAACGATCAAAAATGGGATATTAAAGTGACAATGATCAAATGTGATTCTTTGGAAAAAGGTAAGTAGCTGTTTAAATTTTTTTTGCATGTAATAAATGCAATTTTTGCAAAATTTCGTGTTTGTGTGTACATTTATTTTTAGCTCCTGATGGATGTCTGCAATATTTCACGGACCAACGCGCTATGGTGAAATCGTTCAACTACCGCAACATGCACCAATTGAACAATCAAGACTACACGGTGTGCGTTCGCGCAAATATTGGCATGAAGAAAATCAATGTAAGACTGCCATTGCTTATTTTGAGATAAGAATACCTTTTCACTATTAAATGGTATATGACTACCGTTTTGATTGTAGTGGAAATCATGTGGTGGATTAAATGACTTTTTCATCACGGGAAATCCTCCAGTAGCTGGTAATCCCCCTTTAGGATTTCAACTATCCGGTTCTGCGTGCACAACGGACTGGGTCATGATTCTCGGAGTGGATAAGTACTGCGGAAGTCTTTTCCCTTCAGTCCCAGTATCATGTAAGTAAATTTGACTATGGCGAATGTTTTAGCCAAAGTGAAGGCAAAAAGTATTTATAGATGCAATTCTTTCCAGCTTGCACCCAACCATTTATTATGCAAGTGCATTTCGACGGAGCTGAAATTGCTTTTCCGGCAAATCCGCCACCAAATTGTGGTGGACCTAATAATCCTTGTCCATTGCCTGAAGCCGATGAGAACAACACAGGTTTCTGCCTTATGTATGCTCAATCACCTCAATAGATATTAGGTGAATTTTTACTGTTTAAAAAATACTATTTATAAGAATTTTATATTTGCTTTAAATATTAATTTTTTATTTATGCAAATAAAGTTTGCTGTGTGATTTGTATTTCACTTTTTGTAATTTCTGTCAAGAAAATCAGATTGCTTGTAAAAAGGGATTGACCGATTTTTCCAAAAAAGATTTTATTTCGGAAGCAATTTTATAAATTTTTCTATTAGCAAGCGTTTCTTTCTTTTGATGATCATCAATACGATACGTACGGTACGATATGATAGTTTCTTCATAGAGTACATTACGATACAATACAATACACAGTACATATTATTTAATTGTATTTTTATTGTATTTTATTATATATGTCAGTAGTACATTATTAACTTATGTATGTAATTGCATGTAGTAAAGTTGACTTTACCGTCACATGACATTACATTAACATTACAATTTTACATTTACATTATGACGACGCCCTGACCTGTCACGTTCAACGTTTTTTACTTGATTAATTGAATTGTTTCGGAACTTGTTACATTATCAACGGTCTTTGTTGTGAGAATGTGTTCAGTTTTATTGTGTTATTTGTTGATTGGTTATTATTGAATGTAGTGCTTTGGTTATTACCAGATAGTTGTATTTATATGTAGTATGTAATGCCTGTGTATGTAATGTAATGTCAACAGATCTATTTTACAAGTATAGATAGATAATTGTGTTGAAGTTCTTTGATTTCAATTGTTTGCATCTTGTAGGTAATTATAAATTACTACATCTGTAATCAGTAATTTTATTGTTTGTTTGTTATTATCCATATACATACATATATATTGCATTGACAGTAATAGGTAATTACTCAACATCAGGGAGACTTTCCTTTTACTTGTAATCATAGAGATAATTATTATCATTATTTTATTAGTTTTCTCCCACCTCTTTCAACGTTGACAATTCAATTCATGTAGTTACGATTAGTTCCCTCACTCACTACTCATAATTCTAATTATTTTAGAATAGAGACCTATGTCGTGATTAATTATAAAGGCATGGTTGATTTCATGGTGCAAATCATACAGAAATACATACAATACAAAATCATGTACGAAAATAAACGTAAGTAAATAGGAAGTCAGTTGGTAAGTAAATTCATGCTCTGAATAAAAATACAAAAGCTTTGCTGATAATAATAAATCCCTGAATAAAACGGACCATACAATTTCTGTATACTCTACAACTACAACTACAGAATAGAATAAAGCATACGAAAAATTAAATAATTTAATAAATGAAAACACCAGACTCACTACAATATTTGAATTGACAGATGTGGACATAAATTGTAAACTAGTAAGGAAACAGTTAACTCTAAGCGCATTATTTCCTTAACAAATATTAGAAAATAATTTTAAACATAACTATAAAACAAAATTCAAAGTACTCACTCTAACTAGTACAGAATATTTACATTATATAGTTAGATTATATCATAGTTCAGTAGTACAAGAGCAAAATCAGGCAACTTGGATTGGAATTTATTGTATGCATTATTTAGATTATACAACCTACAATATGCATCTATATGGTAGGTAATGTAGTATTTGTAGTAGTAGTAGCTATATAGTGTATATGTAATAGCTACGACTCATTTTCATTATTAGGATATCATATTTGTTCAGCTAATTACAGGTATTGAGAATTTCATGGCTTACATTTTAGTTCAGATACATTTTTAGTTTAGAGGTAATTTCAGTTGATTCAATGTTTTTATCTACTATTTTAGTATTTTGGTAGTATGCTTGTGATTTGTTTGTTTATGTATGTATTTAGTGTATAGTAAGTATTTGGATGTTCTTTTTTTTACATGTATATGTATGTAGGTAGATTGGATGATGATATGACAAGAAACATTCTGTCTTGAATATTCAGTGTATAACTTTGGGAGAATTTCCAAGCGCTTTCGTACATATCATATTTAACTGTGCTATGGATGAACTCTCGAGTACTCTTTTATTATGCGAGGATACTGATATACAAGGAAAAATAATCCTTTCACATTCAAACTGGGAATTCAAAGAATCCTTAAAACTCATATCAGCAAAGCAAAACAAACGCCAGGACCATTCGTTCAAAAAATAATAGCCAGACTTTGCTAATTATTATTTTTCGCATCTAAGTTCAACATATTTTCAACTATCTGTTTTTAGATAGAACTTTAATCGTTAATCTCACAGCAGTACCTGTACGCAGCTTTCAGTAACAGTAGCAAACTGATAAAGATAACGAAATTTAAATGTGTACACGAACAATTAAAAATTTAACAATAATAACAGACAACGAATGAAATATCAGAGAAAAGTCGTTTCTCATAACAATGTGTGTGTGTGCAGTACATGTAGTAGTATATTGTACAAAGTACATTGTAATTGTGTAAAACTTTCACAGGGCAGTGATACGTTATTTAGTAATTAAAGTTCCTCAGCGAGAAACTCAGCGTGTAACAATTTTACGGTATTACATAATTGACACCTTTAAAAATTGACGGTGGTGGCCCGCTCGAAGTCAATCTTCTAAGTTCAAATCAAGGACTTTCACTTTACTTTCTCCTATACAGTTCTATACAATACATAGTTAGATTCCATCATTACAAACTCACACATAGTAATATTCTGCTTTCTCTCCTGTCAAGTCATCTCCTGCTCTACTCTGTCTGACAGTAAAAAGACCGTTGCGATTTCACTACGTTTAAAGGTAGAGCCCAATGGTCAAAGTGGACACTATACAGGTCTTTGTTCGAGAGACTGTTCGCAACTCAGTACACCAGCAGCAGCACATTACACAACAATCAACAACATCTTTTACACTTTATTACAGTTGACAGTCAACAGCTCATCATCTCATCTGATTCTCAACGTCTACGTAAAAGTAGTCGTAGTACATAAATCGTATTATAATTATTGCTAGGCTATATGACGTATAGTATGAACGTTAGTACATACTTTCATATATAATCACGCACACACACACAGCACACAGTCACGCACTCATCCGTTTACTGATTAAATACTCGTCTCATACCGTACGTAAAGTTAACAATGTTGTAATTACAAATTACAATATGTACACTTTTTATATTTGCATATTTAATATGGTACATACAACAGGGTTAGTTAGTTATTAGAATTATTATACATGTCGTAGTCATAATTATATAGTATTTATGTACAACCGAATAGAACTATATGCTACAGCCTAATTATTACAGTACAGTGGATAGAATCCAATATTTACACTTCGTCTCCTTCTTCTTCGTCTTCTTCTTCTTCTTCTTCTTCGTATGTTGTTCATAGTAGTATATGTATGTATGTGTAAGCATAGTACGCGATAGTACATATTTTATTATGTAATTCATGTTAGTAGTGTAAATACAATTTTGTTTCTTAGCACAGCGTAAAATTTTGGTTAGTATGGTGTGTGTGTATTGTTTGCACACTGAATCAAATACTTGTCTTCGGGTTGTAATAGTAATGTACAGTACTAATTCATAAGTTTTTAGGGACCGACTCGATCCCTATAAATAATGTATGTACGCTGCTACATTATTCACATAAGTAACTACTCTATTTCACCACCACTATTCTCTATATATGCAGTTTGGTTGTGGTATTATATAATGGCTATGTTATTGTGTGTGTGTACTGTACCTGGCTAGTAGTTCCCTCATTAAAAGGTAAGTTGTGTACGGTCGCTTTTCGTGTGCTGTGTGAAAATGTCATCATCGTAAGATTATCAGTTAGTTTTATTATGCTATGTATTGTATGGTATTGTGGTGAATGGTTGTTGGTATCGGCACAGAAGTATTAAACCGAATTCTCCTCTAGGTCACACAGGTACACTTTAAGTACCCGNTTTTTAGATGTTTTTAGTTAGGCTTGATGAATTGCAGCCATTTGATCCATTGATGATGAAACTATATCACCGTTTCTCATACCAAACCATATCTACCATACAATACGGTATAGAACGGAATAAAAGTAACAGAATTACTCTAGGCTCGCAATTTTGGAATTTCTGAAACGCTTGTCCGCTCATTTTCTCTATTATTTGATTGGACTTTCAGTTATTATTATCTATTAAGAATTTGTGTTATTGTTACAGTGGTTGCACAATTTGATTATTGTTGAAAATGTGAAGATCAGCTGGCAGTGTGTGCAATCCCTTTTGAGGTTGGATGAGTTATCCAAGTATTAGAGAAATATTTTCGATATTATAATTCTAACGCAATCAGTATCAATCATTTTTCAGGGGTTGGAGTTTTATTAGCTACTAGAATTAAATGTAAGCAAAAACTGTATTAAAGCGTAAATCAATGTACGACGTTATGTCTATTGTTCCTTTATTTTCTGCGCAATTAAATAGAAATTATTCCTATTTAACGTATTTTCATAATTATAATACAATTGCACATAGCATTTATCTGACGAGAAAATTGAATTAAATTTTGGAATGTTATTCAAGATAAAGAAAGTTCTCAAATTGAAAATTGAGAAAGTGGACTTGAAGAGAGAAAAGGGATTAATTCTGCTGATCGTGCCCTAATTAAAATCACAATGGTTGTGTAATTATCTGACCAAACGTTTCATACCATTTCTCAGAATATGCACAGCTAGTATAGTTAGGTGCCTAAAACTAATTTTAATTCAGTGTTTATAATTTCTTACGTTAGAAATTTCCTGACTTGAAAGGTACAGTACAGTAAGTTCAGTATAAGTATAATTAACAAGTAGTAGAGCTCTTTCTTTTCTATAATTCAATAACGCAATTTTTCTCGCATACACATATTTAAATGAGTCGAGTGTTCTGTTCTGCTCCAATTGTTGCACTGACATTTTTGTGTACAGATCATAATGGTTTACTGCATTCCTATAAGTCATCCTTGGTTTGAAAACCGCCAAATTTGAGTGTACACGAAATAATTGTAAAATCTTTGTTCACATTTTGGGCTTACTAGTTTTTTAGTACCTAATCTGCATTCACAGTGAAAATTCTGTTTTGAATGCAGAGAAAGCTAATTTTTTGTAAGCAATGACGAGAAGCAACGAAAGAATTTCTCCCGATTCACGAAAGTAACAGACTAAGGCGCTTTGTTCACTGCTTGTGTATCAAATGGTGTGAAAACGATCGTAAGAAAACTGCAAATTTCAGCAGCATTTTGTTAGTTCATTTTACACATATTTTTACGATGCCTAAACTTACCACAACTAATAAGGTATTATGGAAACTAAAGAATTTCTCTTGAGACTATTTGAACACGATTTTATAATGTTAAAATGTTACTCGAATAGTTTTTCAGTCAGCCATGTACTTGAAGTAAGACAATAAGTTTTTAATACTACCTACTAACAGTAATCGTAATTATAATCTCAACATACATAATACAATATTCTTATTACATTAACTGTACATTTGTGTCCTTTGCGTAGACACACAGAGAAGGTACTCATGATATTATTTGTTTTACAACGAAAGTCTAATAAGGGGTAGCAACCCACGTTATGAAGACCAACACATTTACATAATCAAAGGAGGAGTCGTAATTGAAAAAATTTTGACAAAGGATTAAATAATTACTATATTCTTCAACGGCTTAATTTAAAAAAAACAGATTCAAGAGAAAATCTTTTTAAAAAATCTGTTTCTCCATCTACTTCGTACTTACAACACATTTTCAGAATCCTGAGATGCATTCTGCACTACATATTGGTGCCGCCACCATCATAAAGGCAAATACATTTTGAAAAATTACAATGCATGCACAATTATAACAGGTACACACAAAACGAATTTCAATAATTGCCATGTATTTAAAATACCAATGGTAATGGCTGATGAGATATTATAGCTGAAAATTACCGGTCTTCATAATGTGAACATTGTACATAATCCCCAACACAAACTGTCTAATAAATCATTTGGACAAGAAAAATAACAATTTCTAATGCTAAGCATACATAAATTGAATCTGTACATATATATGTACATATATATAATATATATAAAGGAAACAATTATTATTGACATTTAAATGAATCACGTCATAATATTATTACTACAATATATACATAACATAAAATTAGACAGGCTAATGACAAATCATGGGACAATTATTAGTTACCGTAATAGCCTATAAGCTTTTTCATTTAAAGCTTCATCTTCAAGCTTAAAGGTGTCTTTTCATTCTATAGGTCAATTTGATATGTATGTTATGTCACTTGCTATCAAGTGAGTGTATATTTCTTAGTATGTGAGTTATAGACAGTATAGTTGTCAAGATAAGTATAAAAAAACGTTTTTGTAATGAAATCGTCTTATTATTGTATTTTTGCTTGTATGAAGTATTCCTGCTTTTTGTTTACTATGTGTTATGAAGTAGTGTGTAGAGTATGTACAGTACAACAGTACAGCGCAATTGTTACTCTTCCGTTACACTGTAGTCTCACAGCGAATCGATTTTCATCATCAGCTACATATTATATAATAATATACGCTACAGCCTGATTACATAGTTATAGTACCAATTCTATATATCATAATTGTATTTTACCTTAAGTTGCAAATTTCATAATTTCACATTAATAATAATAATATTTATTAGTTACGTTATTTTTCTAATGGTACGCCATTTTGATATGTAGTGTTTATTTTCATAGTGGTTTTGTTTAGTCGTGTTTTAAGGTTTGAGATATGTAAGTAGTTACCAGTATCGTAGTCGCATTGATATGTTTTATGTGTGTTTGTCTGCTTTGACTTATTTAAATCTTGCTAATTTATAAGAAGAATGTCATTACATGTATATTGTTAGTTTATTAATTTGGTTAGTATTTAGTATCGTTAGAAAGATATCCTTTAAGATATGTATATGTATTATGCAGTACGAAACACTCTTGAATTATTGAAGAGCGACTTACTTATTAGGCTGATGTGATGTGAGTGATATACATTCTTATAATATATTATTACGTATTATAATATTTATAGCTTAATAGTTATATCCGTAGTTATTGTTATGTAGTACGATACGAATACGATATATACGAACTTTCACGGGCACTCCTAATAATCGAATGTCTCTCTTGTCGCAAGTTTCGCATTGAAGTTATTATCGTGATATCAACTAATTTTTATATATGATTGTATTGAAGTTTACTCACTTACATATATAGGTAATATAATGTTACAGTTGGTATGTATGGTACGTACTCTATTGGATATTTAAATATTCACTCCGTCGCACTGATTTCATTTCAACACTTTCGGTAATTAGTTTTCGTAGTTAGTAAGTTTACAAGTTACATTTTACATTGAGGCATTGGAGCGGAGCACGTTTCAGTGTTTCACACACTTTGAATTAATTCAATTCGGTCGGACCGGCCGAATTTTTTTGTAGTCATTTCTAGTCCGAAGAAGAAGGGTGAACATAAAGTTTACTTTCTCTTTCTTGTGGAAAAACTAAGATTCTTGTGCACACTAATTGCTGACTGGAAAATTAAACGTTTTGAATAGTTTGTTTTTAGCTCCCTTGAAACCGTTTTAGGATAGGTAGCAAAGTAAGTTGAAAAGAATCACAGCTTGGATTCCTAAGCTGATTTAATGGTTATCTTATATCTCAGCAGAAAATTATTCATGTGTTGAAATATTTTTTAACTGATGAGACACACCATCCTACATGTTGGATGTGCCAATAATATTGGTCGAATGAAGCACATTTTCCTGAATTGGTAATTCTATTGGTTGATTACTGAATCTTTTAAAGACACAATGAACAAATTAACTATACATATATGGAAATTACAAGAAATAAATCCCTTATATAGTGGTATTTAAAAAAGAATGTGGGATAACAACAGAATAATAAATATATAATCCACTATATGAATGAAATTGTTGAAAATTTTTGAAGAAATACCTTCTACACAGTAAAGTACAATAATTAACACGAATGCTTTAAGCTACATATTCTTAAAAGTTATTTTAAAGATGACTTTTCTCACAAAGTCATATCAGAAGTTGGAAGAAGTTTTCGTACAAGTTACATGGTAGAAGTCAATTTGATATGATGATTGATAGGAGGTTAGTCTATTTTTTGATATGTATTATACTTTTGAATAGTTTCAGAGAGAAGAGAGTGAGAAGTTTACTGAGTAAGATAAGACAGGTTCATCTCCCGTAACAATACATTGCAGGTTATTTTAGGTAAGGTAAATGTGAAGGTAGAGGCTATTTGTATATATAGATAATATGATTATCGGTAGTGAAATATTGACTTGATGGATTCATTATTGGTTATTTAGAACATTTTAAGTTTGATTTAGAGCTGTATGAGTTGAGATGAATTTATTGGTGGCGATCATGACAATAGATGAGCCCTGAAAGTTGCTCTGTGGTTCTGAATGGAGATGCTGTTGGCTAAGGTGCTGATTTTTACATCATCCGAGAATTATCTGCAGAAACTCCCGTCAATGCGTAAATCTTGATATGGCAATGGGAAGGGCAATGGCTGAAAAACGGAAATCAAGTCTTGCTTTGAAGTTGTCGGGTTTGAGGCATCATTATTAATAATACATCAACGCATAATCATGTCATTTCATTGATCAAAAATATGTTATTCCTTAGTGTAGGCCTGTAATCGTTTTTTTTAGAGTGGGGAGGTTGAGGTTGATAAATATACACAATTAATATAATAAACGAACTGAACACTGTTAGAGGAGGGTGACAGACAAACGAGCTTTAAAGTTGTGGAGCGGAGAAGAAGGATCTTTTTGTTGTTAATATAGAAGAACAAGAAATACGGTCAAAACAAAACATGAATGTTGTAATTAATTATTTAGTAATTGACGAGAAAAGGGGCAGATTAAACATCACAAGATTTGTGTAGCTGTACAGACATTGTAATTTAATAGATAGTCATTATCATTCTGTTAGTATATACTAATATTAGGTTATGGTTGCCGCCGACCCCGCCGTTGAAGGAAGTGGACTCCAACCATAATAATCAGAATAATTAATGCCACTATGGATATTGTACCTAATGTCACCAGGAGGTCGCTCGAAAATTTCTTTCCGGTGCTATTCGGGCACAATTTATCGTTTGGCTCTTTATCTCTTGCTGAAAAGTGATCATCAACAATTAGGGGTAACCCTATTTTAGTTTTAATCGAATTTTTCATGTAATGCATTATGATGAAAAGTATGCAAAATCTGGATTACACAGGCTTTGCTAGAAGACTTACTAGCATGCACTAATTGTGGCAGATATTTTTTCCAGAAGGCACACTGCTTGAGTCTCGGACCACGTCCGATTTTAACTGCATTGGTTGTATTAATGGACAACTCCAAGTACTCCCGCCCATACAGCGTATGGACCGGCCAATAAAGTTTGTTCCACGTTCCATTCGGGTAAAGGCTAGGGTTCCTATAATTAATTACAAAAAACATTCGCAATTTTTATTAAAGAAACATTTAAATTACCTACAACAAGGTATAAAGTATAGTGCACCAAGGTAAATTAGGTGAATGCAATAATTAGGTGCATACCCAGTTTTGGCAAAGTTTGCCCAGTAGCGCATCATGAGGCGACTGAGCTGTACTTCCTCGGGAGTATAACCTTTGGTGGGATCCAGAGGCTCGCCAAAGACAAAATTTATTTCATCTGCATGCATCACTCCCGTCCACGAAGGCCAATAGTGCTGCGAAGATCGATGTGTATAATAATACATGTACATATAGTTACCTGCCTCCGTGTACCTAAATTCAAGAAGATAGACACGATTACAACCACAACTTTGCACTTGCATGGTAAATAAATAGTAATGTCGGCCTTTTGCGTAATGGGCGTGTTTTACATTTTGACAGCATTAACTGCTATATATGAATATTTTAATCAGTTTCACTGGTACGAGTCCTAATGAGTAGGTATTAACCTCATGGCCAACTCGTTGAGATTGCATGTAAAATGTCTGTCTCTGACGATTATGTCATGACATGCAAAAGCTGGGTTTTTTAATAAAGGTTCGCTTATTTCTACATTTGTTTCGGGTTGGTTGACTAATTAATTTTTCTTATTGGAAGGAGAAAATCGAAAGGGTTTTTATTAAACGTTCGTAGTGACGACAATTTTTATCAATTTGATTTTTTTGCTAACATGATTGGAATTAAACTGCACAATTGGCAAAAACTCACTTCAAGGCCAACTCGTTGAGATTGCATGTGAAATGTCTGTCCCCGACAATTTTGTCAAGCGCATCTCGATTCTTCACAGGGTCATGAGGGTTACTCCAATCTGCATAAACAATTTCAAAAATCTTACTTCAAGGACAACTCGTAGAGATTGCAGGCAAATTGTCTACCTGTGTCAATTTTGTCTAGCGTATCACCTGTGTATTCGAAGAGTATCGCCTGCCGGGCAATATTGTTGAGGTAGGGATTGAGTTCGCGAACAGATTGGAGAAAGTCCTCCCGGTCGACTACTACGTTTTCTTTCAACTGGAATAGCGTGGTCAAGTAGTAGATGATAAAGTAGTTGCCCTCTTCCAAATTGGAGCCAAGAAGTAAAGGCGTTTTCTTAAAGTGTCCATTTTTCAAGGACACCTCCGGCATCTCGTCCAGAAATGATCCATCTAGAACCGGCACAAATGGAAATTCGCAGATACCGAGTGTCCCCCATTCCTTGGATACGAGCTCTGTCGCATTTACTCCTCTCAAGCATGCCACCACGTCATTTAGCCTGCAACAGAAATAAAATGTGTCCATTCAATGTGATCAAAATATTTAAGAGTCATCCATCAAACTCTAATCACCCATCAAGAAATAATATAACACTTTAACTGTATCTTACATCTCCATTCTAAACGCCTAATTAGTGCTTTCCGGACAACTTCCGCCTAATTTATGACCGCCTTCTTCCATTCTTATTTCACTATTATTGTTATTATTATGTATTCCTGCCGCTCTAATCTCAACGACTAAAATCGTTGTTTATTACAAAAGAGCCTCGAAAATTGTACACTATGTACGTACTCACCATCTGGCTAGGCTGCAGCCATTACAACTCTCGAAAACTTTTGCAAAGTAAGTAATTTCATAGCAAATAAAGCAGCACGTAACCGTGTACTTTTGTGCGTCAAATACACATTGGCAAAATTGCAGACGACATTTAACTCATTGGCGAAATCACACCCACCAAATGGTTTTTGTGTGCAAATTATTTATCGCATTTCAGAGAAACACCCATTTATACATGCTTGTATGTATGTACCTTTGTGAAAAATTATAGCGTCATCCAGCGGGTACGTATTTTGGCATAAAACATTGAACATAATTAAAACTAACTACTACGAAAAGGTCGGCGATGTAAGAATTATTTCCTTGATCGATCAATAGCTCATTTTTGTCTAAAGAAAAGTTTGCACAATCAAATATCATAAGCCTAACACTGCAGAATATACATATTATAAAATTTTGCCAACGGGACTTTTGTCAAATCATCTTTTGCCATTCGGTGACCGTATCAGAGCGGCATGCAATTTCCAATCATTGCATGACGAAAAGCACAGTGTGTCGGCCTTCATTTAAGTCCTCCATTAAATCGATACAGCCAAGACGAGAGAAAGAACCATTGAAAAGTTGTGAATAATTGGGAAAATATTACTTTGAGTGTAAAGCCAGCAAGTTGCAATAAGGATAAAGTATAGTAAGACTTGTACTTTGTACAAGGAAAAAAGTAGAGACAGCAAACTAGATTAGGAACTCCAAGGCAAAGCAAAGTGATCAAGAGCTCCGCTTTCCTTAATTTCTCCTTTAGACTGCTCCATTCGTTTCCTCCGGACTCAATACAAATTAAGCGTCGTCACGAAGCTTCGCCGAAATCCATTGCAAGGGTCACTCTCATTTCTTATGGTTTACCATACGTCTATACAGCCTTCTTCTTATTTCATTAAATTACACCTACCTTATACTTACATATATGTATAGAAGCCCTTGCCTAAAACAAATAAAGCAAACCAAATGGCCTCTCTTGCTTTCCCATCCCATGTTCTTTCTCTTTCTCTTACTTTCTCTCTCTCTCTTTCTCTCTAACACCAAACACGACTCTGTTCGCTGTGGCTATCCCCAAAACATTTCTTTAATGTGCCGTCCCGTCGAATTTTATTCCTGTGTTTCCAGGTGATTCGCTCAATTTATAACTGCGCCATTATTGGTCTGCTTCTTTCGCTTTCCGAAGGAAAATCGTCCGTTTCCACCTCGAAAGCATAAAGTGACTAATAATTTGCTTCTGGGTGGTCAATTTTCCTCACGAAACCCACTTTATGTATTACCTTCACAGTAAATTATAGATTTCGACTCATTACGATTTAATATTGTTGTTTTTGCAAGGAAACGGGCACGCTGTCGCTTACGATATCGCTCTGCGTATCAATAAAAAAAAATCTATATCTGCCCTTCGCACTGTGATAAGAAAACGCAATAAGTAAGGAATGATTTTGTATTTTAAGAAGAAGGTTAACCATTTATACCTGACTAGAATTATTTCAAGGTGCTTACAAGCTGACAATGACATTAAATTATACGCCGTTTACCTCTTCCCTGTTAGATTAGGCTAAATGGGTGCAATGAGCGCAGAATGGAATCTTTCCCTAAGACAACTAAATTGAAGTGGAAGTGAAACACAAAGCAATTTAATATGAGCCAATCTATGAAGTACACGGAGAAGTGCACCACTAAAAAAACCAAGGTAGGTTACAGTGATGCAGATGAGAGAGAAAGAGAGAGAGAACCTAATAATGCTATCTACTTCATTTCACTTCTTAAGACGAAAAAAACTTTGAAAGTCAAGACGGAAGAATACTATGTACTACTTACTACTAGAGAGCATGTGTTTGTAGTATAAAGCAGTGAGAGAGGGAGAGGAGCCTACAAGACTATCGAATAACTGCCAAGTGGCAAAATTTCCAGGACAAAAGCCATTAGGAACGCATGTGGGAATATGCGTTTACAGCAACATAATACATATAAAAAGAGGACTAGAAACAGAGTTATGCATAATAGAGTGGGTTGGTCCGTGCGGGCAGTTGAAGGTGAAGAGAACAGTTCTCTACTACTCTGGCTTGAATTTCTGTGCTGCGGCACTGACAACAGAAAATTGTAGAAACGGATGGAAGGGAGACCATATGAAAGAAGACGAGCAAAAGCTAAGTACACACATGCACACACACACACAACAGAGGAAAAAGGATTCGAGAAGACAGGACGGGTCGTCCTGGAAAATAAAATATAATACAAAGGACAATACAAGAAAATAGTATTGTGTAGTGCTGTGTGATGCAGTGTAGGCTTTTGGCTTGCTAAAATAAGTCAGGGCAAGAAAAGAAGCCCCCTGCTGCCAGTCAGACATTTCTGGAATTTTGTGACAGGACTGAGACACAAGAAATGACTATAACAACATGTTTTGTTTGAATATTGTGTCCTATATGACTGCTATACTTTCACAATTTCACTATAGAGCCTGGTTCTCCAGAGTTTTCTTAAAAAGCATTGAAATGAAATATGCCAGAATTGACTTTTAGTAATATAAGATTGTCTCAAGCATCCAAAAACATCATTTGAATTATTGTGACATATTTTTTACAAATTTCTATGAATGCATCTCCTTGATTTGCTAATGTTTACACAACAATCGACTGAATTGAAATCCTGAGTCAAGTCGAACTCTGGCTCAGTCCACTGTCTAATGACATTTCAACAATGTTGACTTCCGCTGATATGATCTAGCGGTGAGTTCAGTGCTGCAACAGCTGTTAAAATTCATGAGATAACGCACTTTCCTCTAATGTGGAATTTCTAGGCCGTTCCACTTACTTTTCTCATAAGTCAAACCACTCTGCAAGAACTTATCCGGTGATGGTGTAGAAATAATAAAGCGAAGGGGACAGCATGCCAAAAAGAGTTTCGAGTTACTAAATGAATTTTGACTTTGCAGAGCGCAGAAAACATTTGAATACTTGCCAAACACAGCCCAACAACAAAAGTATCCAATCTAAATGATAATCCTGACTTTTACATGTACCATATATACATATAGTGTGTATGTATGTACATAGTTCTATAGCCGTGCAGGGCACAATGTGGGCCAAATGAAACTAATATTTGCACTCCACATTCAAGTCTCATTTTAATGAAAATTCAACATTACGGCATCCGTTTTGAATTAAGAAAAAGATAAACATCACCCATACATAAGGTAATATGCCAGTTAAGTGTACTCGTAGTCATAAAAATCTTTAATTTAACCATTTGCTTTCACTTTCTCCAAACGTTCACAACATTCAATGTTCTGCTTGTTTCAGTGAACACGATTAATATTGTACATTCCCATATTCTTATTTACTGTACGCACATAAGTGCAACAAAAATTTGGTCCTGCTAATATAAAATACTAATTTAAATACAATTTCTTAATTCATTTATTTTATAGTTTCGTATTTTAAGTATTTATTACTTAAAACAAAATTAGAGAAGGAAATTTCCGTTAAATCAAATAGAGGGAAAATATGTGTACATATTGTCTAATCGCTTTCTTTTTAAGTGCGACTTTTTTACAACGGTTGATTTCTGTTATCTACATACATTCCTACACTACAAACGCAATTTTTAGAATCACAAACAATGAGCAGCAGGGTTCCGTACAGCAAGCATACACATTCCATACTATCAATACCATGTAGTCAATATCAAGCCAAAAGTATTGTTATCAAGTCACACCAAATTAATCTGCTCATAAAATGTACACATCAAAGTATAGCACAAGTATTCATATATTTATATAAGCAAAACCGAATAGTCTATAGATACTTAAATATTACATACACACATAAATACGTACCGTTACTGTCATGCAGTACAAATAAGACAAATCGTGTCATACAAAATCATTCGCCTGCACTTTTTGTAACTCTACACTTCAAAAGGATGTGACATAAAAATCACAATTTCCACTTTGTAGTTACAAAGTGTTAAACCTTAAAAAGTGTTTATTGTGATACAGAGTTGAAAATTGTGTCAGTCTAGAAGAAAAGGGATTTGTGTTACCTGTTTTTGTCCTTTGGACAGTTGACAGCCTCAGCTAGACGGAGGCCCCTGATGATAGACTCTTCTCGAGAAATGATAGCCCAGCTGGCGGTAGGACTACCAGACTGAACGATGGCCCGATTGTAAAGATTCCGACTCAAAGGACTGAGCAGGTGAAGGGTGACGGACACAGCACCGGCAGACTCCCCGAATAATGTGATATTGTTCGAGTCGCCGCCAAAGCGTTCAATATTATCTTTAATGAACTGGAGGGCCATGAGTTGGTCAAAGAGCCCAGCGTTCCCGGGTACCTCGGCAGTACCGAAAAATAGGAAACCCAGAGAGGCTACCCGGTACTGCATTGACACGACGATGACGGACTCAGTGGCGGCGAGAGTTCGGTGGTCGTACACGTCCAGCGTGGAAGTTCCGGAGTAAAACCCGCCTCCGTACACCCAAACCATCACTGCCGCTTTATGAGGACGTGGCCTGAAAATAACCACAAAATTAATTAATTAATTATCAATCAATTCTTAACAAAATCACTAATAAAATGTTTGCTGCATTCATTTGTCTATTTTTACAATTCAATCTGCTTCCCTAATCATAGGCACAACCTTGATGCTGTTAACTTTGTCTTTGTAGTAATAATATGTAGAGAGTAACCTTGAAATCTGAGCAAGTAATTGGCACTTGAAAATCCATTTTATTCCCACATAAACTCAACTAAACTAATTTAACTATTGCCAGCAAAGCTACTCTGAACTACTTTCCTACATCACATTAGAGAACGTGTATGTGCGGCATTGGCACTTTTACTGGAAGCAATCTGACCGAGCAACTCGTATCCTGTATCCACAAATACAACGGCCAGCACGAAACTAAAACCTAAAGGGAATCCTAGAATTGCCTTGTTTTGTTTTCCGTTCCTGTTATTGTATAGTTATGGACTCTTTTATTGTGCCATTTAGAAAGGCTGCTCTAGTTCCGCTGGTCATTCACACTGTGCAACTATTGAAGGAATCTATTGCTTTGTTTTCCGATGGTCAAGACAAGACACGGCCCAGATAACTTTGCTCTCTGCTCTCTCTCACACTCTCACTCTCTCTCTCTCTCTCTGGACTCTGGACTTTCATTTACGGCTCAGATGTATTGTGGATCGGAAATTGAAATAAAACACATAAAAGTAGGGTAAGCCCTAATTGAAGGAAAACTTACAACTCAAGATAACTTTCGTGCAGTAAATGTTTAAGTGTTGCACGTAGACGAAATCCCTGTGCATTTTTTAATTTAAAGTCTGACAGAGTGAAAAGATACATCTATGACCTATGTTCCTTTATGTTTATTGTTAGTGGTACCTGGGAGCAACGATATTAAGATACAAGCAGTCCTCCGAAAGGGGAGTATTGGGATTCCACATGGCAGCACCGGGGAAATCAGGGAACAGAGTGTCAATAATTTGTGGACAAGAGTTGGGCGGCACTTTCGTGTCTTTCACTTTCTCCCATCTCTTGATCGGCCGCGGATGCCGGAAACGTAGTGAGTCTATTGGCGGTTCTGCGTACCTGAAAAAAAATTGATTTTTTTAAAACTGCTTTTCCGTAGGATCTTCGAGTACTTTGCTCATAAACTATTAGAAAATCGTGAAGACAGCAGATAACAGCAGCCTCTCGTTTGAAAGACTAAGAATTTAATGATAAGACTTTTTCTGAAGTCTTTTATTCTTTATTAGTCAAAACGACAGAATGGGAGCGATGAGATCTGCAATGTTACTGCGAGATTTGTATACACAAAATGTAAAATTTATAAATTGTCTTCAAACTGTAACATTTAAATCACCAAATTAGAAAAGACAATTAAACATAATAAAATCTGTTACTTACGGAATTCCAAACCAACAATCCACCGGCTCTTGATTCTCTGTAGCTGCTTTCTCCACGATACCTCGAACCCATCCTGCAAAATAAATATTATATCATATCATATTTGCACACGAATATTTATTTCACGCAGAGCAATCCGATCTGATTTTAATAATAACCAACCCTGCAAGATACATAGAACAACAACGCATCATGCACTTTCTCTCAACAACGTGTCTATGCACACATATGTTCTTTCTCAATCCAATAAACTTCATCATATGTTAAACGCAGGGGACATAAACAAAACATGGCAACAACAAGGGCACGTTTCTATATGGCATCGCATGAACTCAGTAATGAAATAAACGAGCACCGAATAAAATATTGGTTTGCTCTGCTTTCCTTCACTCTCTGAAAGAACTCTGTGTGTGTGTGTGTGTACTGTGTACTTGTCTGCAGTTGGTCTGACTGAGAGAAAGAACTGCTAAGAGCTTAACTACAAGAGGAAGGAAAGAAAAAGTAAGAAAACTGATCTGCCTACCATAGGATTGGAAGCCAGGGACACCCGTTGCCTTCACAAGCACTCTCTATACTACTTTACTATGTTTCTCTTTGCACATTCAACCGAATGCTACTTTACGCACATAGAAGACCGTACTATAGCAAGGAACCGGCGGGACGGCGACCAAAAATTCGGACTGGGAATTCATTCGTCTGTCTGTCGTGTCTATCTCTCTCAACTCTGTCCAAGGGATCTTAGGCTAAAGTTTTTTGTCGCTCGCCTTTCCCATTTTTCAAATGCTGACGTTACCTCCTGTACCACTACTACTGCCTCTCTACCATTCCACTTTTACTGTCAGATTTGTCTTAGTCTTCTGCATAGCAAACGAACATCGCGTGCTTTTGCCTGTAGAGTTTCTTACTCTATCTTTCCTGGCATTTTGTTTAGAGTCTAG
>JABASC010000348.1:0-44805 GCA_019776185.1 Plutomurus gul
CACCTTACCTGCTCCATGGCCATGGGACAATGTTTTTGCCAGAATTTCAATTTCTTGTCCTCTTTACAGTTTTTACCCAACCACAAAATATGAAATATTTTCGAAAGTTGAACACTTTGGATAATAATATTCTGTCATCTTAATTCACGCTAATGGTTAAAGAGTCCAAGAAAGCACCATACTCACCTGAAAAATAAAAAAACAAATTCCAATTTAGAATATTATCCACTATCAAAGTTCAGAGGAGAAAACTATTTTAATCACTGACAACTTCAAACAGATCGATAAAAACTATCAAATTAATTATAAATTTACTCACTCTCTTTTCTGATAATATGAAATCGTAAACACAAAACCACGAAAGCAACACACGTTTAGTCTTAGAATTATAATTTATAAATGCGTGTGTTGATGAAGGAGCAGAGTCTGACCCTTATTATTAATGCAGATTTTTTTCTATATTTTACAGAGTTTATCGCACAAGATAAATTCTATGATGGCACTCGTCTCACGATGATAAATCCGAAATGCATTAAATCTTCACAATTCACGATATTGTCATTCGTGAAGTTAGAAATTAATTTATAATCGTAGATACAAGATTGCACAATAGAATTTTTGACAAGCACTTCCTCACATTTCAATTGTAACTAATCCGTTGAGTGAATGCGAGATGAATGTATATTACAGAGATAGCAGCAAAGAGCTGACAAGACAAGTCAAGCCTGAGTTGTCCTAAGCGATCCATAATAACAATTTGACGACAGAACAGAACTCAATTCAAGTCAACCCAAAAAATTTAAAAGCATAAAAGACAAAACTGCCAACGTTGACTTGAATGAACGTACTACACAGACGAACTACTGAGTTAAAAGTTGAGTACTTTTGCAAGTGAAATAACACTTGCTGGCTGGCTAAGTAGTCGCCAGTCACCGTCAATTACTAAAAGGAAGAAAGGAACGGTTCCTGTTCCTCGGTCTGCTCTTTGCGTCAGTTTACTAGTTTAGTAACTCTGAAGGAGGTCGACTTGATCTTATTGCACTTTTTATCTACTTAGCAGTATCTTAAAACTTTGCAAAAGCACTTGATAGACGTATAAGGTATTTTGCTAAGTACATGGGGTCCGCCTACAATTCAAGCAGTCAGACAGAGAAGAGGTATTAAAACTATAATCATATAGCGACAAAAGATTGCTACGCGTCATTTACTACGTTTTACGTTAATCTTCAGTAAAGTTGCCTGAAGAAAAAACTGTTCAAATTCATATCGAGCCAAAACGATCGAAATCTTCATTAGAATCAACTCATCCATCCCTTGTCCTCCTTCGTTGCTCTTCTTTAGAGCACACAGCACAGAAGAGACTGAACAGAGTACAGTAACAGTAAGGCACGCGATATACGAACTTCTCTAATTTCTCTATATATAATATCCGTGTCTCACATCAATTCTATGGTAGGAGTTTCTGTTTGGGAATTTCTTTTTTGGTTTGCAATCTAATGAGTTGATTGTCAACAGAATATTTGCCAGCCATCATCTGCTGAACATTTATTCGCCGCTTATTGTTCCAATCGCAACACAATCATAACGTTACATTACATTTGATGACATTTATAGCATCGTGTACATAAATCCTGTTGAGTAGATAGGCACACTTAGGAGCGCTTGTAAATTTCCCAAATGGGTACCTTACTATAACTCAACGTATGTATAGGTTTTAGCATCCCTCCACCATGTACCGTCAGCATCACACAAAGCTTAACAGTGCTAAAGATTCGTTTGTCTTATCTCTCTTTTCATCCCTTAGTCACATAAACCATCATTCCATGTCATCACACAGCCAAGATTGCTCACTAAAAATGAGGGGAAGCTTTGCCAACCTGCAATCAACCCAATTCTCTGTTCATGACCCAACAAAAAGTGTAATCGACTAATGCAATGTCAGTTCACGCAATCTTTACCGCTACGTTCTAAACAGACTGCTGCAGACGTCACATGGAAAGTAGAAACATGTAATTCATTGGCAATTTTTAAATTAGCTACAAGACCACGATCAATATTATTAACTACATACTTAATTAGCAAACACAAGTTACCGTGGTCAATACTTAATATTATGCAATTTAATGTACAATTTATTTCGATGGTTACCTTCAGCGGTCTTTTAATTTGCGGAAACAATTTGAAGAAGCTACATCCAGAATTCCATCGAACTCTCAGCATTGAAATAATAATCAGCTTTAGAAAATTATTCATGTATGCAAATTGTTTCTCGAGGTTAATTATACTGATGACAAGAATAAATAGTATAGTATCACAAATCAGTAGTAGTAATAGTTGCAATGAACCCTTTCAGCATTAGAGGATCGTTAATCAATCTCCTTTTGTACCCCTACTCCCTGCCTACCTATCTACCTAAAGGTAATAGTATTATTGTGTTAACAAGGAACGAACTTGAAATGACTTTTAACAACCCAGCCAAAATACTCCCACACACGATGTCTGATTACCTTGACTTCACTAATACTGTGTTTGTTGACTCTGTTTGTTTACCTGTACGCGTGAACAACAAAAATTTGTCATTCTCAAGGTACGCAATCATTATCCATGCAGATTTACAATTAATAAGTAAGTATTTTCATGCAATACAATTTAACTTGAATATACATCCGATTCAAGTAAACTAAAATAATTTCCTATGAAATATTAAAATTCTGCCTGGTTCGTGGTCTTTGTTGGGAGATTGCTGTAGAGCGCTGTTATCAATGAATTTGACACAGTAAACACATGTACTTGTGTCACATAAAGTCATTATGATGACATAAAGAACGATGTAAGATCAGAGTAGAAGTTCGTAGAGCGGCAGGAGGGACATAATTTGTCCTTTCATCAAATGATGCGTCTGTCTGATTGTAAATCAAATGAGACTTTTTGTATTCGCTTTTGGTCGTTGGGGACATTGAATTCATTCTATTTGGAAATTCAGAGGAGACATCAGTCAAGACAGTCAACAAAAGTTTGACTACACCCTCGGGACCTTCATCTTCATTATTCTGTTTTGCTACTCAACAACTCAACTTACTCGACTTACTCAACACAGCCCAATCGACTTCTGTTCTGTGTGCATACACCACCACTCACTTTACTGCACAACCCTTATAATGCTGTTCATCTGTTGTTTTATGTTAACAGTTCGTGTAGTTCATTCGTTCGCTCGTTCCTTCGTTCGTTAGTGGACGAGGAATAAGGCGAGCAAGTCTGTTTTAGTAGTAGAGTGCAGAGAAGCCTTCATTCCGATAGAACCACATCTGATATTTGTTTCCGTTCCGTTGAGTACAGTAAGTAGCTGCGCGTAAGATGCCCTTCTGGGGCTAAGGGGCACATCCATGCCCCTTAGCACTTTGGGATATCATTCATCTCTGCGGCTGTATCTATCTTTAAGTGAACTAACTTAACTCACTTTGCTAGTCTCTCATCTTCTTCCATCTTCTTCCATCTTCTCCATCAAATTCACGTCTCTTGTTTTATCCCTCAGGGCCTTAACACGACTCAACATACAACTTAAGATCTACACAATACTATCACGCCATCGTGGCTTAATGCTTCGATTCCACTTCTACTCCTTACTTGCTACTTACTACCAGTTACCACTCACCAGTACAAGGAATACAAAGTCATCTCACAAACTTTTCTACATTGATACAGTCTTGCCTTGTCTTAATGCATAATGCCCCGCTACGAGACTTGCCTTGACTTGCCTTGACTGAGACTGAGACTGGACCGAATTCACTTTCAGCTTAGCTACAAGCAATATGCATAATACAGGCTCAACCGAGGATAAATATAAAACGAACAAGCCTTACTCAACATTATTTAAAACTAGTAAATATACTGTGGGTCCTTTATACATCTGCAGGCTCGCAGCAGCGATAATACACTAATAAAATGTAGCTCTGAAGTTAAGTTCACTTCCACCAAAACGAGAAGCCTGCTTTCTAACATCTCAACTGTGACGAGCAGATATTCACTATTCAGTGAGATCATGTTAAGCACATATAGTAAATAGTAACCCATGTGAACAGGACACCGCAAGAAACAGGAAGCCTAAAGTCACGATTCCAGTGTGCAGCCTTTACACGTAGAAAATGTTACAGTCACTAACCAATATCAAAACGATTTATGTTGTGGTCACACCACCGGTGAGTGACAATATTAATGTATTACTGCTGTCACTAAAGTGGAATATTTTAATCGTGTCATCTATGTACATCCTCTACTGATCCTCTGCTATACTGTACGTACGTAGGTACGTACGCGTGCATCAAGAACATCCGCCTACTCACTCGAAAGCTGAAAACAGACGGCTTTGAATTCTTTATTGTTTTGAGGTGCTGTCCGCCTTGGTGTGCTACCCGCAATCCATCTCTACGGCAAACGGACAGACAGATATACAGAAATTCGACTTTTACACTTGGAGAATACAACTAGGTACTTTATTCTCTGTGGCAGGACAGCCACGAGAAATATGAGTTCAGACACGGCTCTTCTCTGTGGCCCTGATGGGATGTTATGTTTCCAACACAAAAGTACTCTTCTCACTACCTTACAGAACTTCTACTCTGTTCAGTTGAGTTAAGTTCACTTGGACGGAAAAAGTGCCAAACTAAAACGATCCAGAAAAAACTGGCTACCTTCCTAAGACCTACCCACCACACACTACTGCACTATATAGATACACACACATAGTATCGGCCAGCCCGACCTCACCAACATAACAAAACACACGAGTTTTCTTTATTTTTCTTTTTATATGTTTTTACTATGTGTGGAAGAGATTCTGTCCTGTCTCAATCTTTTTTCCCCTTCGCTTATCCCTCCGACTCTGTGCTCCACTACACTACACACTTATACACTCGTGACCATAATATTCTAAAAGTATTACTGCCAGGTACAATCTACGATGAAAGACCTGAAATGAAAAATCAGTAGTTATGTGCAAGTCGACGGCACTATCAAACTTGTACATGGAACAATGCTGATTACATATTATATACCTAGGTAGAAAACGTATCAGACTTATTTTCTGTAAGTACAAGTTTTGTATGGCCGAGATTTCTTCTACTCATGAGGCATACTTATTGTTAGGGGTATAGATTAGAAGAAAGTGCGTCGCTGTAACGCACCCTAAAAAGTAACCGCGCTCTGTAGTAAAGATAGTATAGATCCTTCAGAAGGTAAAAGTACCCACCAACAATATATTTATGTTTAATATACTAGGTACGTCCTACACTCCCCCTCCGAGCGTAGCCCATCTGGCACAACGTATTGTTTACTCGCTGCGATAGGTTCTTGTGTGCAGTCTCCTCTTCTGGAGTCAATGGTACACTTGGTCTGTTGCATCAACGCCTTAACTCCCCCGTACGTACAATAGAAAGAAGCTGAGATTCTAGGAAATGTCTCAAATTACTCAACAAATTAAATGTGGCTCTTGGTTCAATGTTAACAATGTATCCTGTGTGTGCGTATGTATATCTGTATATTCTGCTACATATTGTGTGCTTATATGGTGGTGTACCATGTACCGTTTCAGTCAGCACATCTGGTGCTCAGTTTTTCCTTCTCTTATTTACAGAACAATTACTGGCATTTAATACAGTTACAGTTTGAGTGGAAAAAATTCATCGAACCTATTCTCTGTGCGATCTCTTAGAATTCGGTCAGCAGTTATAGGAGCACAGAAATTCTGTTGGTAGAGTACAGATCCTCCGTGCAATAAGAAAAAGGTACCTCCCACGACAGCACCGTTCAACTGAACAGAAACTCAAAGGGAAAAGTGGCAGTAAATTAGGATGGCACACAAACAAGTAGTTTTTCATCAAAGAAAGTCATTGAGCCGCATCAACGAGTAGAACGCTCAATTTCTACAAAACTCACTGACTGCATTCAGTTAACACTAAACCAACGTTATCACAAGTGTCTTGGAATTTTTTACACTTAGGGAGCTACCTATGTATTGTATGTATGTAGATACTAGATATCGATTCGTTTCACGCCAAATTTTCTCAGCACGCCATATACCGTGTCATTAGCTCATAGAAAACACGAACTTAATAATTTATACATACAAAGACACAAGTAAGTGATCAGCCATAGGAATGACTACAATAGATAAGTACTTAATGCGTATAAGCATTTAAGAAGGCATACATATAAGCATGCATCTATCAATAAAACCATGAAAAATTAAAGTCAAGTAGAGCCAAGCGAAGTGAAATGAAGCTGTGACTGCGAGCAAAAAAAACAATCGAGGGAGGAGCGTCAAACTTCTGAGATGGTTTTGGGAGTAAAAATCGTCTGTGCGTTCTCATAAAGGATCCTGTGGAATACGAAATTCGGTCAAACTAACACCCAGCCTCTCAAAAACCAAATCAAAACCATTGAACCCAATTCAACCCATTTCCGACACTGCAGTACCTACAGACTGCATAATACATGTACTACATATACATAGTACAGATAGTACAGATCTACAGATAGTAGATCTGCAGACGGAACTTTGAAACCAACAAGTTTTAAGTAAAGCTCAGCAGACAAGAGAGAAAGCATAGGAAGACTTTAGTGGCCGAGAGACTCATTTTGAACTGTGTCTCATTGTCAGTCTGATCTCGACTGGGCTCAGCTTTAGCCACTCCACTAGAAACCATAAATCACTTGGTACATTGGTACATGGACCTTATTTGGCTTATTCTGGAAATTAAGGACCAACACGTACAACTTAAACAGAATGGCTCCCCTGTCTCTGCTTAAGCACACCCTATAGATCTCATTTAGCAACCTACCAGAGTCCATGTAAAACCATTACATAACAATTTACTGACAACATATGAGAGTTGTTTCTCATAATCTCAGTGCTGGCTCGTGGTCTTCTCGAATGCAATCTCCATTCAGCAACTTGGCCATGTAAAAGCCCCAACAGCAGACATTCATGAAATTCATTACTCCTTGGATGGAATGGATGGCATGGATTTTAAGTATGCAGGCATGCATGAATAAAATCGAACAAGACTAATATAATTAATGCGCACTACTAAATTAAATGCGCATTTAGTTCATTAATGCATTTAGGAGAAATCCTTTGATGCTCTTTTAATCCACGTAGCGACGTAGCTCGATCATGAGGTTTTCCTAGCTATTTCGGTTGACTGAACGTGTGAATCCCAAATTCTCATTAAATACACATCATACACATTACCTTATTGCAAAATTACATTAGGCAAGTCAGATAAAATTCCTCTCTGCATGCTAAACGCATAAATATTCATGTGTGTACAAATTCGGAGCAGGTCACACAAATGCGGAGTAGTGAGGTCTCGTCGCGGGGACGTGTCAAACATGCAAATTCTATTCCACGTAAGTAGAAGCAACGTTCTCGTTTTGCCATGTCGCTAAATAATTATTCGTATCTAGGAATTAGAGAACTGACGATACGGTCTCCACATTAACCATTTCCTACAAGCTACGGTATATGATATGATGTGTAAAGTATCTAAATTCTGACGGCTAGTTCTTGTCCGATGAAAGGAAAGGGATTTATTGATTGATCCCTTTCCGTCTGACTTCAATTTGGAAATGCAAACGTAACGAACCTCTGAATTCGGCAGTACTGGGAGTGTAGACACAAGTATAGCAGAAAGGTGCTTCTGAGCAAAAGAATAAAAGAGAGGCGGAAACGAGTTGGAATCAAATGAGTAAAACACAATGCCTGGCACGGGCGACCGAAATGTGGTGCTTCGCCTTGCACGTGTGTCTGTGTGTCTATGATTGCATCGACTGTGTTTACCTGTCCTCCGAGTGCTATTCAATGTATGATGCGCTCCTTCAGAACAGCCCATCCAATATCCCTATATCCCCATCAACGGTCCTTTGCACTTTATTAGATGTGGAAGTAGAAATGCCTGGAAATCCCTTTTATCCTTTTACAACGTTCACCCCACTACACCTATGCAATGTGCATCCAATCCACTTTCTAGCAGTCTTTCTTTAACATCGACGCAATTATTACAATGTTATTATTGAATGTTGCCTGACAGGAAAGATAATTTTCCCTCTTTTCAATTTTTACATTCTCTCGCTGAATAAATTTCATATCCTGCCGCTGACAGCGTATCAACTATACAAGTTTGTTATTAAAAAATTATCATTTCTGTCTGAATTAATCTTCATGCTTCATAAGTCGCTCATGCACATCTTGGAATTTATAATTCCGCTCGAGGAAATTTCTACAAGCTGTATTCTTCCCCCAATGCTCATGAACAAGTACAAACACAGCTTTCTTCGGCTAATTATGTATACTACTTTGTTCGGATACGTAATCTATTAACAATTCTAAACTGAAATTTAGTATACATTATTATAAACATATTCGATTTGGCATCCAATATCTAAATGCACAAAAATTCATGTAATGAAAAATTAATTATGCATGTGGATTTTCTTATTTTTCATGTGAACACAATATTAAGAGCTTTTACTGCACCAGTATACAAACACCACCATAAGGACAATGCTTTACGAAGCAATCAATTCAAGACATGCACATCGTATTGGACATCAATATTTGTATATCAATATTTGTATATCAATTTCACACATGCATCGAGATGGAATCGTATCTTATTACCTGTTACCTTCTTTCCACATTATTACGTAATACGATACTGAAGTAAATGAAGTAGAAAGAAGAAATGTTTCTGGCAGTTATAATATGAATTCTGTCTTGTGGACAGTATTTTTTCTGAACACAAACAGGGAATAAATATGTGACCTACCGTAGTCTACGGAAATTATCCAGCTCAGTGGCTGCAAAGACCACAAAAGAAAAACTGCTTTGCTTTCCATCGGCCATCAACCACTGCATTGTAAAGAGAACAAACTTTATTCTTCGGTTAAAAGAAGCGATGAGATATGACATGACATATCATCAGAAGGGTTCCTTATACATGCATTTAGTCATTGAAAGCCGAGTCAACCAAAAACCACTGCAGGATGCAGCAACTAAAACGTAACGCACCGGACAAGCTCTACCATAGAGAATAGTACAGAGCACTTATTTATAGAACTGAACCGAAAAGCTTGTAGTAATCAGTGAACATTGGGAGTGTACATTTCATAAGGTACATCCGATACCTAATACCACCAGGTAAGGTTGCATACAGCATACAGCTATTCTGCTACCAGTTAGGGTTGCATTGACGTGAACTAGTACATACTGTGAGTACGCACCAAATCCAAATTCAGCCTTCTTATCAATGCCATAATACATAGGTATAATACATATTACGTAAATACTATGATATTACAGAAACATAGGGCGATTCACCCCATCCACTGCAAGGGGCAGGTGTGTGTCGTATCAGCAAAGCTACCATCCATGCAACCAACTACATGGAGAGCAAAAAATGTTACCTTATATATTCTGTCTGCTCAATAAAATAAAGTTTCACTTCTATTCTTTGATCCATCTCCATTTCTACCTCTGCCACAGTGTCGACAGTGTACATTGTACAAAAGCTTAAATATGCATTTCTTATCACTTGTCTCGTTTCTTCCCTCGCGTCTTGTTTTCTTGCTGCTAGCTACTCCGCATTTAACCTTAACCGAACTGCTAAGAATACTCACGAATCCCGAGTTAAACCATTGTATAGGTATGCACGCACAGATGACTCACTGCGCGTCTAGACTTAATCATCACAAATTCTCATTCGCTATGAACACAGACGTGGACGTGATTCAAGCAGAAACATGAAAATGAAAACAATGTAGAAGATTGAAATTCTATTTAAGTAAGTAGCAATAGCTGATTCTACCTGCTCTGAATAAATCACTCACTAATGTTACAAAGTGCAGACAAAGGCTTCATAAGACGTCTTACAAATTCTACAGTTCACATCTACAAATACAATTTCTTTCACTCTTTTCCTTATATAGTAATAGCTCGTAGAGATTTTCCACGGTATAGCAGTGTTACTATAATACATATCTAATGCCCTTATGCATGCTACAGTCAACAGATTAGTCCACTTGAGCAATCTAAGGAAATCTCTCATCAGCAAAATGCTACATTAAGATTATAAAGACTGTTGGATGACGAGCATCATGTTGCCCATATTCCTTTTGAATGGAGAAGGGAACTTCTGCCGCACAGTCAGCCAGCACAAAACAGCGAGCATTTCCGTTCCTTTGATAAGCAGCGTCAACTGCATCAATTCCTTTGAGTGATTTGGAACCATTCAAAGGTCTTATTATTACCTCAATGCACACTGCACAGCACAATGGAAGAAAAACAGACACTCCGGGGAAAAGCATTATGACGAACGCTGTACACACATTACATACATGTAATGTATGTGATATTCAATTCAACGGGCTAGCATTTCTTCCTAAAGACCAATTGCTATCCAATTCAACCTGCAATCTTCCACTCGACAGCACAAAACACGGCCAAAGAATGATTCAAACTTTTCTTCCAACATTACCACCACACAGAATGAGAGATCTATCCAGTTACTACTTTACTATTTGTTGCCTGAGTGTATACACACACACACGTCACACGTGTGTACATACTACATACATACACTCTGTAGTAGAACTTGTCAGAATTTGCTAAACAGAATGTTCACGGCAAATGTTCGTTAAAATTCCTTTATGTGTTTTGTGTTGTTGACTTGAATCCTGCATGTAGTATGTAGGATGTTCAATTCGAGTGCTTTTTGTGCTGGGAGAAGTAAGAGTCCCAAATCCCAAGGCTGTAACATATCCTTACTGCTAGGCACAGCATAGACATGAATATAATATAAAGTCTATAAAGTGGACTCTTGTCATGTCATTTCGATTCACTGCATTTATTTATTCATTCAGTGTTCTGTAAGCTAAATAGCATAATGTTGCTTGGACGGAGGAGAAGTGCCAGCAGACCAGTCAAGCCATAAACATAAAAATACTTGTATTACACTCATTTCATGAATGGAGGAAAGAAATTCACGGAAATTGTTTGCATCTTACTAGAAATCGACAAGAGAGCTTACGCTCTTTTATCTTTCTTGTGTGTTGTGTGTGCGTGGAGAGAATTGTCAAAGGGAAAACTTGTTCATTATGCATATGAACAATTTTGAAGTCTTCACAGTGAATAATATATGTATGCTATTCACAGAATAACTTTGAATGACCAAGGAAAACCTTGTCTCAGAACTCAACTGTACATACACAAGAGTTTAAAAATTTAACTCTTTACTATAAAGAGAGCTTGTAGTAAATGGTAGGGAAGAAAATGAAATCGCATCATACATTGTGACAAATGTGTGACTAATCAAATATTAAAGCAATGTGTGAATAATACACACACCTAACAAATATACGCAATTACCTGTGAAAAAACAAAAAAGGATTGTAAAAGAGTTTGTTGTGCGTATTCCCAGTGTGCTTGAGACTTGAGGTTGGGAGAAAACCAATTGCAATGTTTAAATAAATAGTTTCAATATTTTGAGCCCATTTCCATTAAGAATAAGTTACGTCCTTAGTCTATTTTACAAAATTGTTCATTTGATGTGTCGTCCTATGAATTTTCCTCTCCAATGAAATGAAACAGCAGGTGTGTATTAATTCATTGAAAGATTACATAAATTGTAGGGTGCAGCCAGTTAGTTGCTGCTTAAAATTAAATCAATCATAATAAATGTACATAGATTTTAATAACTTGACTTTTCAAATATATATCTTACAATTAAAATTCTCAAAACAAATTGAAAAAGATAGGTGCATACATGCGGGGATAGTTAAGGTTAATGTGCAATTCTAATCTTGAATATATATAAGGAACGTGCAAAAATATTAATAACTTTTCACTTTGTGTGATGTCGAACGTTTCCAACATTGAAAGCAATGTTTCTCCGGCAGGAAGGTTCAAACATTCCCAAACTGTATCTACATTCTGTATTCACCACCAATCAATGGAGTACATCAAAATAAATAAAATACCAACGCACAAACTCATCTTCTGAACTTCCACGAAAGTGCCCTTGCAAATGGCGTGCAAAAAATAAATTATCCGCATGAAAAGTGATTCAATGTAGCAAAATTGAATAGGGTAGCAGCAACTCGACTACCTAATACAGATATGTAAGTACATAGGTATGCCTGGAAACACAAAAGCTGTAAATATGTAGGCAGACAAATTACTAGAGACATAAAAGCGAAGCCGAAGGACACGGCAGGACAATCCACATTTGGTGCAAAAAACTTGACGGGCTACGAAGAGCCAACGGTCAATGCCAATAGGTGAACAGTAAGTGAGCGGCATACAAGTGCAATTCTTAAGCTGCATGACTGTGCGTACATAACATACATACATACATAGATGTACTTACAATAATAATAATAAAAACGACAGGACCAGCACCAGACACACCAACAAATCATTATATTTCGTCATCCTCCCTCCTCCTCGTAGCACCAACCACAATACTAAATACACGAACAGAGTCGACAGAATACAACAAGAGAATATTATTTGTCATCGTACACGTTCGTTATTTCCATTTCATTTGTCTAACAATAAGCACATGGTCTGTACTACACGTCTGCATTCATATATTATGAATATATGTACATACACACAGACTGTACATATGTATGTACATGCATTGTAGGCTTACAATTAGTAATTACTATTGAAATAGTCAGTCAGAGCTGTACATCCGTAGCCTTAGGAAGAAAACGAAGCTATCTTCTTTTCTCATTGTTGATCCAGTGACTATGCTTTCAGTGTCTACTCTACCAACGTCAGAATATATGTAACCTGTATGTAGTACATAGTAATAATATCTTTAGCAAGTACATCTACGTACGTAGTGGGTACACTAATAATATTATTATCCTTGTGACTTGGGTCAGCTCCTATTATTATATTCACATGAGCATAAGTCTTGAAGCAACACGCATCAATAAAGATAGAAAGTTTCCGAGTACATTTTCCCACAACGGACAAAAAACTACATAAAACCCTTTTAACCCTACAAACAAGCATGACAACGACTCATGCTTTGATTATGTATTCCTCTGCGCTCTTTCTCTGCATACTCGCAGCATTTTCGACAGGAAAAAGCACCTGAACGCTTTACTTGTCATCCTAATGACCTTTGTAGATTACGCGTACTACAGTTCAGACACGAACCCCGTCCTCCTCTGGAGAACCATGGATTCCACCTTCACTGTTTTACTGGAGTCAAGCTAAACTATGGACTGAAGTTCCTGTTTGATTGAATTTTAAACTTGACTCCTGCTGAACTGCACGTTCGCTTTAAATATGTACTAAAATGTACAACTTCTTACACCACGGTATTGTTGAAGATTATATATTGACATTGACACCATGGAGCAAGTCCGAGTCCATTGGCGTGTCGCATATGTAATTGCAAAGATATATTTTACTTCTAGAAAACCTATACACACAAAGATGTCTCTGAAAGAAGGCTTACAACCGATTGCAAGAGCAAATTGTTGCTAGAGTCGTTTATTACAGTACTAGTCTACTTACTTTGCACAGACACATTTTACGAACCATAAACACACTTGGTCCTTGTATTGATAGTGTGTCTTGTCTTGTCTACTCGCACTTTATTTTCAATTCCCATTTCGAAGCACGTTTTCCACTTGCAATTAGTAATACATACATTTTAGTAGTGTTACTTTCGTGCAACTACTTGCTACAAAAGGAAAATAATTTTCTGCTTTACATCCATGACAAAGCATTCACATTGAAGAACTAAAGTTATGACAAATGTTGAACGTTATTATGACTGTGACATGAGAAAACATACAAACATTCTTAAGTAGCTTGCACTCAACCATCCCAAAAAGACTTTACAACTCAAATCTTATTAAGAAAACAAATAATGGAACCTATTTATAACTACTGATTGTGAGTAGTTCCAATAGAAGAAAACCACTTAAATCTCCTGCTGACAATGTGTAATAAACTTTAGAATGGTCTTCAGAAAATAAACAAAAATCTGTGTGTTTTAGCCTTTCTAACCGACTGCGATCGTTGTGTCTAATTTCAGGTACAACATTAATTACCGTAGTGTAGCTTTAGAAGGATCCGAGATCCCCCAACGGAAATTCTAGGTGGCTGATTGCACAAAATGAGCTCATTCATGACATCCGTATTCCACCCCTGAATGAATTTGGACGGCGAGCCAACAGGCTAGCCCGTATAGTTCGCTTCGCACACACCTATAAACATAACTGACACAGTACACGTATCAACAATCCCAACAATACGTGTAAATAGGAGGATACGACACAACAACGCTCGCAAATATACAAAGACCTCATTCATTAGCTGATTTCGCCGTGAAAAATGAAACAGTCCAGTCTATTTCTAGTTCACATCGCAAACCTTTATCTATGTACTAAATGTCAACCCCCTCCTTTCGTTCGTTGAACATTTACGTACCACTGGCATTTCTGTGCTTCTATGGTCGTTCTGCTTTTACTTTGTAGTTCGTGCTATGCATACCTACGTATCTGTAGTGTGTAACTCGTGTGTACAATCCCAAAAATGACGGCTAGGACATTAATAGCAAACCGTCACGGGCTTACCTCATCTAAAGTCCTACAACGTCCCTAATGGCAAAAGCGTACAGTATTACAAATTGGATTTTGAAGCAGCTACGAGAGAGCAGATGAGACAGAAACAATATCAAGTAGTTGCACTCATGCACAACAATCTTTTTCACGACCATATCCAAATTAAGAGTCAAGTTCGCTTCGCCGTCCATAATAATAATCTGTCACAGGAACACAGTTTTTGCACATGTGTACATGTAAATAGGAGACTACTCGTGTACACTACACTTTGTACACTCCAAGAGCTATTATCTGGATGCATGTGCGAAATTCGTCTTCGTGCTCAGTCATGTTGTGTGCTCAGCACTAATAACAAGTGTGACTGACACACACTGTGAGCCTTTCATCGAAATTAGACTGTGTAATGCCCCGGATGTAATTAAAACAAATTCCTTTCACTATAATAAAACCCTAGAATACCAACAACGACATTGGATCACCGAAACAGGTTGCTCAACGTGTGTCGTCGTCGTCCAGTCTGCTTCATCAACATTTATATGCAGATACGCACAATGGAAAATAATACAGCCGAAAGTGTAGGATGTCCGTTGACTCGGTTCTTATGGCTCATCCCGAAATGAAAGAAAAACTTTTCCTTTTAGTATAGAGCTACATAGTTTTAAGCTGAGCCGTGTAAGAAAGGGAAATTAAAATTGCACTCAACCCTTTTTCCTCCCTGTTTGCTTTCAAGCCGTTACAATTCCATTAAATTGCATTACTTAACAGGAAAATTTAGCCGAGATGCAAAGCTGCTGCTACCAGGAGAATAGATGCATAGTTGCTTGATGTCCAGCCACCCATAGTATATTGTAGCAAAGAGGTATACATTTGGTGATGGTCTTTGTCTTTCATGTCGTGTCATTATTCTTGTCATGAGATACTTTATCCACAGTACTTTACTTGCAGACTGCAACCATCATCTTTCAAGTGAAACATCTCACGAGATAACTAATAGAGCAAAAACTTCTGGCCATTCAGCTAAGCTGAATGCTGTATCTGCTCTATGTATACCTGAATCTGCGCTGCTACATAATACAACATGTTTCAGAACATAAAATTAAACTTTGTAAGTACTTGTAGCAAGCAGCAAAACAAGAGAAAGAAATGCCAGACAGTCAAAACGCCTTTCAAGTTCACAAAAATTCCTCTAGACTCGTTTCTTGTACAGATTCGCACTTAATTGCACAAAAGTACACGGTACTATTCATATCTGCACTGTTTATTCCTTTATGGCAGTGAACAAGGCTCATGACTGTAAAAGCCAAGTCAACTAACAGCATGACAATCACAATCAGCCATTCTGACTGCCGAACTGTAGTGGTAATAATAATAATAGATCCCAAGAAGGAAAATTATATCTTCCTGTGCCGCCAGCCCTCCGTCTTCTTTATCGTTCATACCCATAATCGTCTCGTCATGCGAAATTCAAAGAGATTTTCTCCCTCTTCCCCTTTGCTTCACATTTCAAACCAAAACGCTTCCCAGTCATCCCAGTTCGCACATTTCTGTTTATATCATAGATTACCGTGAGCTATATTGGCACAGGCACAGGTACTACATACATATACTAACTGAAAACTGGTGACAAAACAGCAACCATGCACTACCACTCTCACAATTGCATTACACATTTTCCAACCAACACAATGACAAGCAGCATTTCGCTAGCATCAACACAACTGAAGATGGCATTATTCAGAAATCTCAGTTTGTTCTCTACACGTTCATACGTTCACCAAGTCTCAAATTATGAATTTGGATTGGTGCTTTCTTGTCATGCCACTTGACTATCACTCATCAATACAAATACTGAAGTAAGCAAAGCAATAAGCAACGTGCATATAGAAATAATGGATATAGAAATAATGGAGAAAACTTCCTTCCTACCCCTTTTTTCGTCCAGTGACTGCCCTGAGTCGTGACTCGTGAGAGGAACGCATTTAATGAATAAACAGAAATGGACGGCAGTATGAAGAATGGAACATCTGGTCGTGTCCGTTAACCTAAACGTGTGTGTGTCTGTGTGTTCATTCCCCTATGTCCTAACAATACGTACCTACTTACTAATATATTTCAGTGCACAGCCAACAGTCGCAGTCCGCAATAAGGACTGGAGCTTTACAGTAAAGAGTGTGCAGTCCATGTGCAGCAATGTGGCATTAAGTATTGAATGTACCCGTGGACTAAAGTACCTAGCACCGATCTATTATATAATGTTACACAGTATTTACCCTTGTAAGTGTTACTGTAGCACGAAGGCCAACAACATACACACATTTGGTTACTTATCTTTTATGTTATGATATGATTCTGTTACCAAATGCAATGAAATGTAGAACCTAAATAGCAATGAATGTGCATGTAAACTAAGCCAGAGACTTCGTCCCTAGCGTTATGTTAATCTATTGAAACAACTTTACTCTCCCGCTCCCGACTGATAAAATTTTCAGTGTGTAAACTTTCCTTCACAAACTAATTCCATGAGATCTTACTACCACACGTAATTCTACACTGATATCTTAATGCACTTAGAATCCCATGCTGTACTGGTACTACAATTAGGTAATTGATGTTTTAAAGTTTGCATGACACAGGGGGTTCATACAGTCAACACAGGCATTATTTTCTGTATTTTTAACCCTCGTTGTTTCCTTGGAACACTTACAATTAATGTGGGTGTATGAATTTACTTAAAAGTATTAAACCCATTGAAAGCGGGCGTTCAAAAGTGTGAAATTGTGAGAAACTTTTACCATTCGAGTTTGTAGTATTAAATAGGAAGAAATTCGTGGGGGGAGGTTTTGGTTGTAGTGAAATTTACTTGATGAATCAGACATGGACTCGACACCCGACACTCGTTCATTTCTCTTTTAGTAAAGTAAAAGTTGTTCAAAAGAATTGCTTTATTTAGTTGCCTGGCTGGCTTGGCTTGGCTTCAGTTTGACTGCTGCATTGCCTCCGTTGTAACGACTCCGTTGCTTTTCTAATGCATTGCATTAGCTCCCCATGTATTATTATTGCTGGTGGATTTCCATGAATAACAGAACAGATCCACACATTACAATATATCCTTCGAGCCCACCTTTCATGCACATAAATACTGCAGCAGTTCAATTCAAATGTGCTTCGACGAACAGAACACGAACACGTCAAACGTAATTCGGATCCGCCGACCCACCGAGAATCCACAATGCCTGCATACCCTCACAGGAAAACTTTTTAAGCACATACATACAATAGTCACCACCACCACCACCACCACCGACCCCACCATTCCATTTTTCAAAAGAGATGCTTCAAGAGCCTATACATCAGCAAATACGTGTAATATGTACCACTACTGTTTGCATTTTCATTGCTCTCTCTCTCTGTCTCTGCCCTACCGTCAGTATTATTCTTATTGCCCTTCTATATAAAAATTGGTCAACATTTGCTTATTTATTTTCACAGCTACGCGTTAGCGGTGGCCCTCCCAATTTATCTCTTAATATTCCTTCACTTCGGGCAGCAATCTCTTCTCTTTTCTCTATCCGTACGATGTACGTATCTTTATTCTATTGGAATTGCTTTGCCCTTAGCTTCCCCACAGTTTGACTCGACATCCATTGCACAAAACTCCAATTTTTCTGCTCTGATGTGTGGTGCGAGTGCGAGTTCAAAGGCAAATTCTCATTTCATTTCCCATCAATTGTAATTGTATTACAACCACAATGTATCTATCTTAACTGCATCACGGTGTAGGATTGTGTGGGCCGCTGTCTCTTGAATCTTCTGCCTTTTCTTTACAGTTCTAAAGTTCTGACTCTGTTCGCTCATTCATTCATTCATTCATGCATACATAACATAGCAGATAGCACTTGTCTGGTAAAATGTAGGATGCGCAATCTTTTGAACATCTCTAACAAATGCAATTTGGGCAGTAGCTTTAATATATACAAATTGTTTGTCTGTCTGAACTGAGACTACAAGTTCTAGTTCAAGACAAAGTCAAGTAATTATTCTCTAAAGTCCAAGTCCAAGTTCAATACACAGGGCACACTCTTCCGCTATAATAATTACATAACTAACACACAAGTAGGTAATTCTGCACGGTAAATAATGCAAAGAGAGTGAGAGAGGATTGTACTTTGGTAAATGCTGTATGAATATGTAGCATCTTCATATTATTCATACAGCCAAATATTTACAACACAATGAGCCATTCTACATGCAGAGATTTTGAAGCACGTATCCGCACACCCTCCCATTTATTCCAACTGATCCAGAAGGGGCATTCCCTTCAAACAGTGCACTATATTATATTGTACAGACACATCGGCGTAGATGATGGAACGATATGCAAAAGGAAATGGACTGACGAAGCAATCTATTATTCCCGAACAGATAGTTTGTACATACTTTCCATTGTGCGTAGCCAGCAGTTCCCAGTTACCACTTACAAAGAATTAGTAAGTGCACAAGAGGAAGACAAGCCTATGCACTAAAACATCTCGCTTGACTAGCATCCTTACCTGTAGGTACATTCAGAATCTCTACTAATATTCATTGGCAGAGAAAATTCAAATTGCCAAGTAATATAAATCGCTATGTAGATTTGTACAGATATAATTGTAGCTTTCGGATCAACACTGACATGGCCAAGCCAACCCTTGATAACGTGTCTTGAGTGTTTCACTGAAGAAGCTGTGAACAAACTGTGCACACACAGGATTCTACATTAATAACTAGTAGGAGGATAGAAAACCATCATTTACTTATATTTTGGGAACAGGTACTCCTGACTGAATACTGAAAACTGAATGTAAATTAAGTATTACGCGAACATGCTTACTTGCAAGTAATTTCGGTAGTTTGTAGTTTGTACATAAATAGCAGGCAGTGCTTGCACTTACTTGTCTGTATCATATCCTGTTTCCAGCTTTCTACCAATACACAATCAATAATTGTCATCCTAATTACTTGGCTTCATCCACTGATTAATAGCCCTTAACCTGTAGTTAACTCCAAACTCCAAAGTCACGTCAAGGGAAATTGTGTGTATGCCAGATCACGCCTTTGACTCACTTCATACTACAATCCAAGATACTTACTAATGGCTCATTTACATGCTATATGTATGTACCTATACATCAGAAAATATAGAGAAAAGTTGCTGTGAACAAAAACGACTCTGCGGAATGACTTTTTGCTGTGAGACTCCAGTTGACTTGGTTGGCCCATAAATACGTCAACTTTGCATTCTGCACAAGGGACCTCCCAAATTCTCCAAATCCCAGCAACACATCAATACGAGTGCTGACACCGACAATCAAACCACAGAGCCAACTGCCAAAGTACTACATGCATATTTATGTCATGTCCTAATGCATGGCAAGAATGGCAACGTGCTAAAATGGTTATACCTATTATAATACTTTGTTATGTTATGTATGAAAGGGACTGCTCGAATGCATTTGACTCTGCGAAGCTTTTAAATATAGACTGGATCTGTAGCGCGGATACGATCTGCAAATGGATTTGACCCGGAAAATCAAGATTAATTTCATTAGCACGTTTTGCACACTGCTGTTGTGTCCTGTTGCTGTGCTGTACTGTGCAACTGTGCACAGCACATTCCTCACTTTCGGGAGGAATTCATTAAAATTGAGTTCTCACTGCACGTCGTCGCGTCAAATCCTTACACTTCATCACCAAATAAAAGTCCGTGACTCATAATCTTCGAGTTCATCACATTGCTCGCAGACTTACGTGAACAGCTTTTTATCCCTCTGATTGAATAGTAACAATCACAATTGCTCAGCTTGTGTCAGCGCTCTACTCTACAGTCATTCATTCATAATTTACATAAGATATTAATACGACAAAGATTCTACAGAGATTATGAGCGATGGGATCTGAACCATTTGCTGTATGTACCCTTTGTGCACGTTGCATTGTCTGTGTTCGGCAGAGTACAGTTAATTTGATTCTATCACGTAATAAAACAAAGAAATACAATACAACTCTGTCCACAATTCAATGAAGTATGACTCGCTAGGCATGCGAAACAACCGGAGAAGAAAGCCACCACCACCACGTGGTACATCAACATAACAAAGACAAAAACGTATTAATTCCAATACATAATTCTTGGTAACTTAATCTTGCATTTGACATTCTGATTGTGAGTCACTGGTCTGCTTATCAGCAGTGACTCCGCGCAGTGTACATTGACGCAATTAATGGTCTTTGACTTGAAAAGATGTTTAGGTATGCAAATATTCATGTGCACACTCACTCACCAAGTACACAGAGATCTACATAGTATTTGAAACTGAAAACCTTGCTACTACTTACTATCTGCTGTATCCGTATCTGTACATATCAATATGCATACGTATTCATAAACTAATGCACGTGAATTTTTTTTCGCACTTTTCGTTTTTTATCTCAGTCTATAAATGGTTTTGGCATCCCACGTTACCACACTTAAAAAACCTTCAATATTTCTTAACTGATGGGACTCGACTTACCACTCCCTTTTAATTGAAGTGCACGAATCAAAAATGCTATTTTGTACCTTTACTCACGTTATACTTTATTTATTACGAGAGCATATTATTAGTAGCACAATGTACTTACGAGGTTAGAAATGTAGATCGATTGCGAATGTTTGACGTGCACTGCAAGTAAAAGAATTTGGATTACCCAATTTGATCTCTATTTCCGCATCTTTGTTCGTTACACTAACTGCTATTTGCATTAGGATGCCATGAACGTACTTACACACAAGCACTGTAACCATCATATTAAATAGTAGTGAATGCGATCATGCTCCTCCACCGTCATTGTTTGCTTTTTGTTACTGCTTATCTGTAATTCTAAAGTCATGGAGTAACCGTACATACAGATACAAGTAGGCAAGAACAACATAATACAAAGCAATGCAATATGAATGAATGATAAATCCTTGCAAAAGATTCACAATCAGCAGACATCACGACACGAGAGACGAGCAATTTGGACAAAATAAAGTCAAAATCTAATATGCTTTACAATATGTACTTAATATTATGTACGTACGTACGTGTACGTAGTAAGTAGTTTATTGACACGGTTAACTGGCATGCTACTGCTGACGGTTCCTGCGTGCCGGCTGTACTCCAGCCTATTGTTTGCCACACTTTTAGTCCCATATGCTTAAGTGAAACCCAAGTACTTCAGCACTGCAATGCAACACACATACAAATAGTTTCTATGCATGCGACAATAAACAACAATATTTTTAAGATTCGAATTTAAAAGTGTAGCAAACTAATGATGGCCTAAAAAACGGTGTACAGTTTCTTCTTTACACGATCAGAAAATCTCGTTGCAACAAGATAGTTTTACCTATAGGACATTAGTCATCTTTATTTTCCATGTAATCCCATTACTATCAGTCTAATGATAAATTCGATCAACACACATACGTGGACACAGATACGCAATGGTAAAGTTCCGCACGAATGGAATCACTTCAACTGCAACTATCGTATTACATTTACAGGTGCTTCGTGAATGGATACGGACCGATGTTCGCAGTGGAAAGCACTAGGAATGTGAAACGTGGGGGCACATCATGTCAACTAAAGTCATGCCAAGCCTCATTGCACCAGAGATACATAGAAATGAAATATATTTTATGATGAACCGAGCAAAGTGAATGAAGGTTTATTGTAACCATTCAGCCGCTCGGTCAATCAAATAACGGTGAGAGGAAATACGACACGTATCCGCATTAATAACCATTACCCAGATAGAGAGTACAGTCAGCACAGTGCTATATCTGCTGCGTGAGGCAGAATGCAATTTTTAAACTTGTAACTCTTTCTTCTGTTCAGAAAAAGTACAGTTTCTCTGTGCAACAATTCAATTTCAATTCGAATGCCACGATTTCATTGCAACAATCAAATCCTCGATATTTCCATTATCGTCTTAACCGACATCGAGCAGAATGACAATATGATGATAACTTCTTTACATTTGATTCTAGGGCACTTAAGTACTTACACCACCACAAGGAAGCCATAATAAAAATTTCCGCCATATCAACCTTTTACTTTAACATTTGCATTACAGAGTGGCCACTCGAGTTCTCTTCGAAGGAGCTTTTGAATGTTGAGGACAAAACGTATTATTCCTAATACCTAAGTGCATGTGTGCTACAAGTAAAACTTAATGTGTACATAAGGCAAAGTACATTTATTTGTAAGAATGAAATTCGTTTATCTGATGAACGCAAGTTAGATGTTATTATCATCAAATCCACTTTACCTTAACATTGGCAAAGGTAATTGAAGTGAAGCTAACGCAGATTTCTTCTAATGATCCGATCCTGGGGCCTGGCGAAGGAATCTGTCCAACTAAAAGCTGTCTTGGAGATTTCATTTTATAGATACCATCCCATATAGCTAATATGTAAAAGTATGACTGTCCTAGTAGTAGTAACAGTAGTAAATAAGTGAGGAGATGGGCCCAGACGGCAACGGCATCACCCTTCTTTTTTGATTACATTGACTCGAATGCATTTGTTCTGTAGTGTAGACACTCGTAGCACTCTATTGGCAAGAAATGAGCATTTTCCAGCACGCACGATTTCAGATTAGTTCTCATCATCCCATTAACTGCTCTGAAGATAAACGTAAGTTTAAGTATAATGCAGCTAGAAGACTTGTTAACAAAGTGCTTGAAAAGCTGAGAAATTCCAATTCAATGGGAGAAAAGTATGCTCTATACATTCTATACACAATGCTTTCCCGTAAGTTACACCCCCTGCCTCCCTCCCTCCTGCATTCCTTCATTTAACTAATACATACTTAAACTACTCATACATAATACTACTCGTACCCCATTAAATCAATACTAATCACAATACAATCACCTTTGCAGGCTCTGCATGTCTAACACAACAAACCAACTTATTACCACTTTTGTTGTCCCGTTCGATTTTCACTCGGATCTTGGCTTAATGTCAGCTATTCAGCCTACTACTTATTATGATCCTAGGTATATGATGCACTGTACACACAACACCTTACCATATTGTTATAAACCCTTCATCGTAATTTAACGAATTACAAGCCTCCCGTTTGCATCGTGACTGTGACACCACAGCAAGACTCCGAACGAGGCATACATACGCTATGCATTCACGCACTAACTAGCCACTAACTTGTGCTTGATAGAATAAGCCGGTAATTTATTTTCCAGATCTGATTATAAGCAGATTGTGCTTCCAAGCTTTGAGAAGCAATAATTTCTTGTCATTATTTGGAGTAGACATGTTACATGAACACATCCTCACTCACGACCACAAAGATATGTATTTAATTAATCATGCGCATTTGCCAATGGAAAAAATTAATTTCTTATCTTGCACACACCAAACAGTAAAAGAGCCACATTTTTTATCGGGAACGTACTCGTAATCTGGACTCTGGACGTACAATGGAAATTTGGGCGGACGCAGAAGAGCTCGCGTTCGATACAATTTGATCAATGAAATGTCGTAGGCAGACGAATTCCCATTTGACCAACAGCCAAGAGAGCTGTACCGTTCAATCAATGCAGCATACGTACATGCACGATATATTTATTTATGTACAGACCAAATTACGTGCCAATGAACTGATAAAACATTGGAACCTGAGAAGAACCTACATGTACAATATGTACAAATATTATAATGCACATATGAAACAGCATGTCCTGATTCTGCTTATTTGTCATGAAAACGGCGTAAAAAGAATCCTATCTCGTTTGGACTTGAAAGATACACCGTAACAGTACCGTCTGCTAACTAATCCCTTTTCTGCTTGTTTGCCAAACGAATATTTTATGAATATATAGTAGAGATAGGGAACTCTTACGAGTTTTACGAACAAAAGACAACCCAAAGAATCATTTCCTGTTTTTCTGTGTGTATTAGGTTACATTTGCTTAGCTCTGCATTGTTCTCAAGTTGAAGTTAAAGTGAAACGCACTTGAACATAAAAAAGTAGTCACAAGAAATATTAGCTGATGGAAAACAACCCGAAGCCCGAAAGTCAGTCTACAAACCAATCCACTCCTTTTATATCAGTAAAGGCACGATTGTGTACAAACATATCGCAAAATGGATAAATATTATTTAGATCAATCCATTCTACGAAAATCAAAGTTCAGCGATGTTTATATGCCTAATGGCAGTATTCCCATAATTGACATGAATTCTTGTGTGTACAAAAACACGCAAACAAAGCTGACCGACTATTGTGAAAATCAATAGAAGGAATCAACGGACGATAAGGAAAAACTAGTGCTTCCTTCCTTATTGTCACCAGCACGCAAAAAGCCACATAAATAAATGCAGAGTTTCAAGTATTGATAAGGATTTTTATGCATCACTGTTGTATATCCAGAAGATATCACTTGAATGCCCACAAAGGAAATCGTGAATTTGAAATGTTCGTGCAAATACGATACACCAAAAATAAATACAGCAAGTCGAAAGATAAAATGAATGCCACTTCTTATTGATTAAAGTTTATTCAATTCAAGTAAACATATGTAGTAAAACGTTGATACCTGCAATATATATTTTACCCCTAAAGTAAACTACAATTTGAAAATATACCGGTGGAGACTACAAGTTGTCCGCAATATTTTTATGATAAACATAATAAATGTCTGACGAGAATGATAACATTGGTCCCAGTGATGACTCAACAATTCTAAAGCCACGCTTAGTAAAACGACATCTAAAATAAAGTGGGAAAAATAATCTCACCACAGCGTAGCAAACAATAATTAGGTACCTTGCAAGTACGATTCTTTGAATGGTTCATAAAGGCGATTTATACGAAGAAACCAGCATTTGACTTTTGATATTGAACTAGGTAAATAGTACGTGAATTTTCAATACCACATGCATAGAAAGGAGACAGGAATCATAAAAGTAAACAGCCGACTTGTTTTGTTGTAAAATAATGTATTCAAAATAATTTTGTGTACAGTTTCATTTCATTACACCAGATCCTAATAAATCTAGAAATTCCTTTAAAAAATCGATAATATGCTGTGATTTAATATGGACCTCCGTATGATATGCTGCAAGGTGATGTGGACTGTGGACTTCAAGTCCATTTAACCATAAACAATAGAGATAATGGTATTTTAGCGAATGCAGCCAACTTCTTGCACAAAGAGCAGAACTCACTCAATGAGGTCCGATAACTTGGACCAAGTACACAGACAGACATACAACAGCATCTCTAACCCACAGACAGCCAGTCAGGCCATAACCAGCATTAATGTCAGTTGCCATAAATTTGTGGCTAGCCAAGGGAGAGAATTCACAATTTCATTTTCGCTGCTGGCTAGAATTCATATTTCCTTTGGGGGTCGTAATCAACGCTGAAGAAAAAATATTTGACAAACTGATAATATTCGTACTTATAAAGCAGCTGCCTATGTTGATATATATATACATATATTATTAGTCAAAAATTTATCACGAATCCTATAATGCAAAATCTTTAACTTATTTTGCATCTTAATTCCACAATTATCATAAAGCAGCAAAAACGAACTCTGACATTCAATACAATATGAAGGTGGAATATCTAATGCTGGGAGCTGATGGAGAGACACTTCTACAGAATCCAATTGGCATTCATTTTATACAATGCCATTATAAAATCTCTATCGAATAAGAAATCCTCAGCGACAGGAATAAGGAGATTATACGTAGGTGGTAGGCGGTAGGTACATGGAAATCGTCCTGAAAATTATTTAAAAATATTCCGCAAGACTTACAAAGTGAAGACTGTTTTAGCAGAACAATGAAATGAAGGTATTCCAGTAATTCATATCTTACGAGAGAGATATACGTACATTATGCACATTTCTTGGTCGGACGATAATAAATGAGCGTTGCTTTTGACATGACTTTACCTTGCCTTACATTGGATTGCATTCCAAGGCAGCCAGCGGCACTTTAGGTTTTCTGGTTACCCATACCAATTCCTCAAACTCACTATCAGCTCAACCCAACCATTTTTTGCACATTAAACCAAACCTGAGTGCCTATTTGGTAGTTAATGTTCCTGAAAGATACATTACAAAGGAACCTGTGTAGTACACACGAACCTATGTTACAAATACCATCAAATATATATACTTTACTATAACACTGTATTTATAATGTGCTGGTTACACTCGCACAATATCACAATGCACTTTTGTTATAATGGTTTATGTGTAGCGACCGACCGATATCTTCCGCACCCTCTCGATTCATCTGAATTTCTTTAGTCAGTCTTCGATTCTCTGACTTTGACGCAAGTCTCGCTCTCTCGCTTTGACTCATTACAATTCGATTACCTCATGGTTTTATAATGAGCTGAATTCACCCAACGATCAATTAAGTAACAGCATACCCTAGTCTACTATATAGCAGAAGAACATTCATTCGTATTCTGCGACTAATTACTTTGTCTTAATTATATCGTCTGCTGTTTACTTAATAGTACCGTACCACTGTTTTCAACGATGCAGCAGGTACTGTAATACAAAAAGTATTTAATCGAATGTAGCCCATCATTTAAGCTGGTCTATTGTTTTGTTTTAATTCCTTTCGCGAATAACGCTACAGTAGACACCAACTAAAGAAAAATGTGTCAGCATTATATAATGTTGAAGCTGAAGAAGAAGGAAGGAAAAAATTACTTTAGCTTCTGTTTTCCCGTTTGCATAATCCTGTCCGATCTTCTAATCCGACATCTTATTACTTGGTTTGGCCCCACTTCTAAAAACTAATACCAACCAGCCCAGCAGCCCAGCATCCTGTACTCAATACTTTCGACAGAATAATGTATTCCAAGCATCACAAAGGTTCATTCGTTCCATTCAATTCGAAATTACAGAAGAAAACAAACAACTAGACTGCTTATACAACAAACATATTACACAGTAATACCCTTAGACTGACTATGCTGTATGAAACAGTAGTGGTAATAAGTAAATGACACAAAAACATCAAAAACATAGTACGCACATTTTCATTAGCAGCATTCGCAATGCTGTACAAGAAGCCGTAAGGCATAGAACAATGGAAGTGCAACAAAACGCATGACAGCAAGACACTTCTTGTCTGAAACTTCAAAAAACTTCAGTTCTTCGGCAGCTTCAGTTCAGAACTCAATTTTCTTTTCGTGAACTTACTCGAGAGTGCATTACATTACGTGTACGTTGTAACAATGAAACAAGCTTCTGTTAGCAATCAATGTGGAGTAACGTCGTAAATTAGTTTGAGATGACAAAACCACCGCTCGCCCACCGCTCTCTCAACTTTTCACCTATTCTCCTCGGGTAAACAAACTCTATGTATGTTTTATGTTCAAATACACATTTACATGCATATTATGTACTACTAGTAAATAGTGGGACTGTATACAGCATACAAACGCGAACACTATGTACTGACACTGCTGGGAAATTCTTTATGGTAACTTGCACAAGGTTGATAAAATAAATAAATAAATAAAATACAAGCACATCTAAGTAAATAAAGTTCGCAGTTTCGCAAGTATGCATTAAGAATTTAGCTAGGTATTTGCATTGAATGAAACCCTTACGCACTATACAGATACGTTTTAGTAAACTAGATAAATGCTTCTCTGTTGTTTATTGGCATATCCGTGATATTGATTTCCTAGGCTGTGTACTTGTTTGCATTACCTTCGGTTTTCTGTACACCAAGTCTAGTTTACTGTGGGACATTAGTTCTGTGTGCATTGTCTTATTGTGTATTGTGTGTGAACTGCGACCCTCATGCCAAGGAAGCGTTTGCTTAATGACTGCATGAGCAGAGTCGGAAGATGAATGCCAAAGAACCGATACATGGACACACGATGAAGAAATAGCAAGCACACGTTGGTTGTCCTGTTCCTTATTTGTTCATTTTAGTGAATGTCTTTGTCATTGCTGGTGTGCTGATACAGATAAGCAGTCTGACACTCAACCATTAAGGAATCTGATCGCTCGTGCAGACAAAGAATCTTTTAAGCATGCGCTAAATGCGTACAAAACAATACGTTTCACTGTAATTAAGATCTAGCTTGAAGAGTGTGAACAAACATCACGCAGACATTACCAGACGTGTAATACCTTCCCCATTCTTCATTGGACACGGTAGATTTACAGATACAGATGATACACCTCGCAAATATACGCTATAAGGGCAGTTACACTTTTAATAGAGACCTATACTTATCTGTAACTATATTAGTACTACGCGTGTATTTTTTTACCTTCCTGTGAATCGGAATGCTCTCAAAAGCTCAGCTTGAAGTGTGCAAGCAATATTTATGTAGGTGAGTCGAACGAGGCGAACAGCATTCTCTTCCCTTTCCATCACAAACCAAACCACAAACTGATGATGAGATGAATCCTGAGAAACACCTTATCCATTTTTTTTGAAGACAGATTTGCTCCAGGCACTACAAACTACGACCACTATCAGTGTAGAAAAATAACAATAATTATTGTTTTATTAATTTTTTTTGATGTCGAAATTGGCGAAAATATTCTGTTAACAGTTCCAATCAGATTCAAATATAATGTTGATTTTGAAATGTGTCATATGAAGCATTTTGGATACGATGATCGTATTATGATCAATAGTTACAAGAAAACAATAAATGAGTAAAACAAACTAATTTTAAAACAAATCCTTTTTGAATTAAGAGATTGGCGTAATTTACAACTTTTGTATCGTGCATTAATTTGAAAAGTATACCAGATACATTTACAAAAATAGAAAAGAATAGATATTTTTGACAAGTGATTTGTTCTTGACAGCTAAGATAAATCACTGCTTGATTTCCAACCGGTTTAACAGTAAATAAGGGACACTATGCTAAGGTAACGAAATCGTATTAAGTGCACAACAAAATACAATGAGCACAAAAGTCTCAAATCATAGCTTGCTTATGTTTTGAGTTGCAATTTCCTTTAATTTACCTATACTGTTAATTTCATAGCAATTCAATTGAATTAAAATAAAACATTAAAAGAGATTTCAGACACCATAAAGTTACTCATTTATTGGGTTAGTGACGACTGACGACTGAAAAGGAGGTAGCGAATTCACCGAGTTCTACATGCTATCATGCTATGTATCTCAAACAAATACAAATTACTCAGTTTCCTCCGATTGTGTCTGCTCATTGACTGATGCACAATTTCCCATCTATCACTCTTCAGTTTTCTTATGGGAGATTACAAATACTAGCCTTAGTAATAATGATAATATAACTAATTATGTATCTTCTACGTTTCATTGTATTACATTGGCCTGCCTCGCGGCTCATTCCCACGTAGCCTACCATCATCTTTGGATTGCATCACACGCTACGCTGTTCCTATCATCGTATTCTCATAAGTAATCGTAACTCGTATCGTAATCGCTCGTCTAAAGACGAATGTGCATAGACAATAACTCCACAGTAAGTGTTTCTGTATGCACGTGCAACAACTCAAAAGGCACAACGATAATAATGAGCACAATAATGAAATTTCACTACTCCTGCACAGTCAACTCCACGATGCCGCATAAGGCGCATAAATAGTCGGTAAGCCCGTGCGACTATACGTACGTATATTCATTGCGTATACGCAGAGTAACAACGTTGTTACTCTGAACAAGAACGAAGTGAAGGTGTATCTGCATACTGAAATGGAAACAGAATTTCGCATCGTTTCCTAAATAATCTAATCTTTTGAGTATATCTACAATCTACAAATCCTTACACTGACTTACTCTTTCAAACTAATACTAGAACAGCAACTAGTTGTAAAGTTTTCACTATCACCCTTTGCCAGCAACATTGTTCCCACGCACACGACCACTCTTCATTTTACTAATGTAAATTGTACAGAGAAACGTTCCCAAAAGAATTTGATCTAGCATATACATAGTTTTTAGTTGGGTTCTATGGCTGCGTGGTATTCTCCCCACTATGGGAATTTGTAAATATTTACTGTGGGGCAACACCGACGGAAACTTAAGCACTCAAACTGATGCATAGTAATAAACGTGTACACTCTCATGTAATCTTCGACCAGTTTGAAATGACTTGGTTTGCCTACCATTTAACTTCATAATAAATATCATACATAAATATCTAGTAAAGTAATGCAGGTCATATATAACACATAGAGGGTACAAATATAAATATCGCATGTACTGTGGGAATAGGGAGGGTTGCAGAGGAAACCCTGCCCATTGTTGAGAAATGATTTTAATTTGACTTTAATGCAGTTCGTTTGTTAGATAACATATTATAACATAGAGAACATGGACAAGGGCTTTGGTTGACTTTTGTGAATGCAACCCGCACCTCGTTCACCGAAAATCATTCACGGGGAAGTGAGCAGCAACCGGACGGACAAAACGGAACCGGATATTCTAAACCAATATCACAATTGCAATACTACACAGTGCAATAATACGAATCCACGATAAGCAACTCGGACAAAAAAACACAGGGAAGCACACTTGTGCCTACGAACTAATTCAAGAGCAATCATTTCCTCGAAAACTTCCTATTGTGCAAACATGCAAGTTTTTGTGAATCGAATTAGAAACCAGAAGTAATTCGAAAAGTGAAATAGTAAAATCTGGGACACATTCTGTGCTCCTACAGCATTAAAAATATAAGAAAGGGTTTATGTCTGCTCTCATTTACTCAGTCAATTTTGAAGTAGCTTTTCACGAGAATTAGTTCTGCCCCAATATAGTGTCAGTTATGCTTAGTGTTCGTTCACACAGTAGCACAAAGGGGCACTGAAACGTGAATCAACAGCGAATAACGAAATTCAGCTGAACACCCAACGCATTATAATATTGAATTCCATGCAATCAAAAATCCGTTCAACTTGACCATCCATAAATATAGACACGTCCACGGAGTCGAGTGCATTCAACGAGATTGTGAAAGAACAGTTTGTACACAATGGGAATTAAAATCATAGCTCAGCACTTTCATACTCCCATTCATAATTGACTGTAGTATTTATGTATATACGAGTAGTAGCTTTATGTTGCACCGATACAATTATGCACGCAGAATTTGACAAAGTGCTCGTAAAGCACAATGGAAAATTTGATGGCTTCATACAATGTATCTAAAATTCGGGTCACTTTTTCAAGTAGTCCAGCCATCCAATGTGTTGTGTCTACTAGTTCAAAAATAAAATTTGCATGAATAATGAGCAAGTGATAGTGAGAAAATGTGATGCAGTAGAAGTGACAGAAAAATAAAAATAATAATTAACATAAGTGGCATGGTTTGCTTCTACTTTATTGCTGGTCTGGTTTTTGGTTTGTTATTCCACGGCAAATATAAATAAATGTGTTCTACATTATGTATAGATAATAATATATGTATGTATCTCACTATACTTATAGAACATAAAATACCTACGAGTATATTGCACAGATATTGCTTGCTCGGTGACGTTGTTGTGTCGATGGTGTGCTAGTTGGCATTGAATAGAAGTTCAAAGTAGGAGCAGGTTGAGTGCAGTGCCAGTCGAACGGATGTACACATCAGCACTGACCTACTACCCACCAACCTACAACAGGTCCTAGGGAAGTAACAGTCATAAAGAGATCCTTGCAACAATAAATCGTAATTGTAACGGAGGCAGTCGTAGTCGTTCGTCAAAGACAAAGTGGAAAAAATTGAAAGTCTCTATTAACGCGTACATCGGATACGAGTTTACTTTTACCCTACACGAGAACACACATATAGGATTGTTATGTGCAACAGCCAGTAAGTGTATCTAATGCATCTAGTAATTGCAATGAGTTGACATGAAAGACTACACTTTTTCCTTTCGCACAATTTTTCAGTCTCACTAAGAAATAGAAAAAGTACACAAGTCTAGTTTGTGCCTCTGATCAACGGACGACCTGTAGAACCAACTCGTTCTTTTATCATTAGATAAATACTATGTGCCATTTTAACCCTTGACTCAACTACAATGCTGTCAATTGCTGTCTAACAGTCGGAGCACGTTTATAATCTCTCTCTGTCTCTCTCTCTCTCTCTCTCTCTCTCGAATTCTTTAGTGTGCAGTCATTTAGTAGTTCATTTTTCAATTGAATATGCAACCGTCAATTGTAAGATCCTAAACAAATAATGCCCTACGTGCTGACCTGTTATGGCGGAATATTGAGAGCAAAGGTGCTAACGCGCAATAAGGTCACATTTTCAATAATGCCACAAAAGAAAAAGAAAACAATTTGTTATTTAAATCGAGAAGCTGCGTATCCTACAGATCTTGTGCGAGAAAACGCAAGATTCATAGATTCAATTACGGTGATAAGTAGTTGGCTTAATTTTTGACGTTGCAAGCACATCAATTATCAAATGCCCTTTCAACTTGCACACAAGAATTCTACGTCAGTCTTTCGAATCTCATCAGTTTCCAAAACTTTACGAGTAGGACATCAGACCTCAGCATGAAAAGCAGAGAATAATTTCTTTGCCTTGTTAGGTGAGAGGCTCTGTGGCACTAATATCTTCTGACATGCCAATAGATCATCCTGTTGCAACGAGCCGACCTTTTAGTAACCACGTTAATTAAGAAAAATGAAACCTACCTGACGATTGTTACAAATACAAAAGTAACCCTTTCCCTGTTAACAATTTCATGTGCGTCTACATTCTAGATTGTCGGTTGCGCTAATGTTCAGTACGCTAAACGCTTGAACTGGTAAACAATTATTATTTGATAATTGGCATTAGACCATACCACAAATGACTTGACATGACATTAAAAGTTCTATTATGAATGACATCCATTCACTCCCAATGATTCAGCCGTACTCGTGATCACATTCCAAATCAAAAGCATCTTGAAAATCCAGTCTAGTCTAATTGAATCGCTCGCCTGAGATAATATTTTTATTTTAATCAGGAAAATAGCATACACTATATGTAAGCCCGTTTAACTTTAACAATTATTATTAGCACACACACGAACACAAAGCATGACAACCAAAGCACATATTTTTCCATTTGTCCCTTGGCCCAATTTATTGCGAATCATTATCTGATTGTGATTTCCATATCTAATTGGACGTAGAGTAGCTTACAGCAAAAAGCAGGGTAAGCAGCAATATAAAAGAATGAAACATCTACTTATTGTTAATATCTGTAAGTACTACATAGTGACAAGTTACATTAGCACTTTCTGTTTTTCTGTGGCTGATTGACTTCTGAAATCTAAATTACTTTTGTTGTTCAGTGTGTCCCTTCTTTAATGAATGTATCTGTGTCTTTTCCTTGTCATTACTTTCAGCTGAAGCAGCATGCGGTATGAAGTGGAAGTGTGCATTCACTCATTGTATGCATTTACCACACGCGAGCATTGCCATACTTGATAGCAATCATGATGCTGGGATTCGACTAATGATAACTATTTGGATTACAAGGCACGGTAATTAATGAAGGAAAGTGGATAAAGTGCATGGAGACGCCTGCTGAACGTATTCATCTGCTATCTGTAATAGTCGAACCAAGATCTCATGTTCACAGTCCCAAATGTAAATATGAACGCTCCAATTCTGAAATTGCTATTGATTCATTCTTGAATAAAACGTTTAAATATTGCATTGCCCTTTAGTATACAGAACTCACAGTAAAATGCTGGTGTTACATTCGAGAGGTAAAAATGTATGTAAGGACATTACAAATAGTTGAAAAAATCGCAAAAAATTCAATTCGGTTTCGTGTGATGATGTATGATGTCGGAATTTAAAATTTTAAAAGCGATCTCCACGGTTGCTGTTGGACGATTTAACTTTCGGTCGTGTGAAAGAACACCATCAAAGTTTATACATATCTTATCGTAACGTAAGTATATCTGATCTGGATCTTCTGTGGGACTCAAATTGAAAGAATAAAGGATCTTCCCGCTACTGCTGACTGACTGACTGGTGCTGTGTGTGGTATGTTTAGGAAATGTGCCGAAGAGATACCGCAGCGAAACAAAATCTTAAGTTAGCTCGTGAGTTCATTATTTTAATTCTCTCTTCTTGTTCCACGAGACCTTCAATGAGCTGAGCCGTGTACATCATGATCTCACTAAATCACGAAGAAATCATGAAGCAAGAAAAATGAAACTAAAAATGAATTAAAACTCGCCATGAATGATTGACCGGATTGCTGGACTGAACTGAAGTGGACTCTAAATGTTGAACATGATAATCCTATCACGAAGATTATCATCCATCCATCCATCCATCCGACCAAGATCAAAATCTTACTACAATAATCACTCACCACTCACCATCGCACATCCAGTGAAAGAAAAACTAAACATGAATTCTTCTACAGATTTCTCTCGCTTTCATTCAAGAATAAAGAATACACATCCCAGTACAACAACAACAATTTGTTCGTAATTTAATAATGATGATGAGAGAAACAGTGTGAATATTAACATTTTTATTACGATATCGTGATAATGCTAATTGTGCATTGCAATGCAAGAAAGAAGGCAATTAAACAAATAATAGTGATACTGTATTACCAGAACTACATGAATACATAGTACAGAAAATAGAAAACTCTCCCCGTTGTGGTGGTTGCATTTCACCGGGTAATTTACAGAATGAGAGAAACAACTTTTTATAACTNGTTGTGGTGGTTGCATTTCACCGGGTAATTTACAGAATGAGAGAAACAACTTTTTATAACTTTAAAGAGAACGTGTTCATATCCGTTCAACTCATTCAAGTCATCCGTCATCCATCAGATCAGAGAAACATAAGCAATTGCAAGAATGAGAAAGCTCTCGCTCTCCTGCCATTCACTCGAACGCAGTTTATCTAATCATCTTGAATGACGTATTGTGCGAATCTACTGACAGACAGCACAGACACCACAAATTCCATCTATTTCCACCTACTTAAAGTATAGAAAAGATAAACTCTGTGCAATGTACTAAATTCAGGTCTTTTTAAGAATATTACAGACTCTATAGTCCACGAGTGAAATAAAATTATAAAGGTAAACTTTGTTTTCTTAAAAGCATTTCAGACTTTACTTTACTTTTCATTGTCTGCTGTAAGCATTGTGCTCAGTGCTCACAGAATTCCCTGGGAACTCTTCAGATTTACTCTAATAATGTGGAAATAAATTCTTTCGCAACATTCACTATCCTATAAGACTCCAATTTTAGCAGTTAATTTTTGCAAGCAATTGCATTCCCACCGACTCTGCAAATTAATGACATTGCAATAATGGCTCGGCAGTAAATGCAGGATATATAAATAATTGATTGGTAGTATAGGAGTGTGTAACTAGAGTACGAGAGAGATTGCATTCGCTAATTGTAAGCCAGATGACATGGCAGCCCATAAGAACGTGCGACAGCTCTAAAATGGAGAAGAGAATACTTATTTTTTATTGCATCACAAACGGGCAAAAAACGATAGAAAAACAGAACTTTTGCAATAAACGTTAAATGCCATGTAAGATTCGCATCTTGTCCATTTATTTGTAATTGCAAGAAGCACAGCACACGTACTGCATTCATAGTGGTAGTAGCAGACTTTGGTCGCTTCCTGGCCTCTTCTTCTATTTCAGCGTCTCAAACAGAGAGAACAACACTACGACGACTTACAATCAGTCACTGCAAATAGAGATAATATGGCGCAATTTCATACTGTCCTGCATATTTGCCAACTATCAGCCACAGCAACATTAGTATACATATGTACATACCAATGGATACCAGAGCCATGCATATATTATGCATCATGGGGCTATAACACTATAAGAGTGTTTGTAATAATCCACAATTCTATTGTCTTTTCATCGGGACCAAACAATTCTAAAAGCATTATCTGATAGTATTATTGCATTTTTCTCTGCGGTAAGTACTCTCTCTACCTTAAATCTAAAACGCATTGTTTTGCACATTGGGTGATGTCTTTGTTGACGAAATAGCTGCAGATCACGCATCTCGAATCTCGGCTCTTACAACGTAAATACAGACTGCGCGCGGTTTAACCATCACGTATTTATACACTGCAATGCATACAACACACCACACCACAGTATGTACATATGATTAAAAAGGATATGCAAAAGTATACTGTACATACATCATCATATATGTACATTTACATTCCAACTGGTAAATAAGAATTTTATTCTTCTTCTTCAACTTCTACAGGTATGCATGCATATCAAACATACATTAGGAACAACTTAGTACACCGATGCAAATAAATCTTTTAAAAGTCTGACAGCGACTGCGACTCACCTGTGTAAAGGAAAAAGAGTTGAAAAAATCTGCTCTGATGTGATGACTGTACCTATATAGTATTTGCCTACTATGTACTTATATACTACTATATTATATAGTAATAAGTATGCAATTTAAAGATCAGGTTTCGTTTTGTCTTTCAACAGCGAGTCGTCTTCAGAACGAAATGTTAACGTAAAGTAAAGCAAGCAGTGACTATTATGTACATATAGAAACTACTTGGGAATCTGACTCATCATCGTACCTACTTACGTACTAACTAAAAGTCATATATGTATCTATATATCTGTGTGTATACAAGTACAACAATTGCAATCTGTGAACCTGCATGCATTCACTTTGCAAGCACGACTCTGTATGCATGTATATCAGATGAAGTGAGCAAGTGAGGATGCTCACACTACAATTTACACAGAAAATATTAGCAGAGCATAGGAATGTGTTGCAAGAAAATACAAGACGCCCTAAACATCTCCTATATTGTAATCGTATTGTGCAGAATGCAAGAAGCAAAAGCCACAGATGAGTCTTTGCATCCATGCAATTCGTAAGAGTACGATTCTCCTTTAATCCATAAAATCTGCCCCGTCCTATTCTTCACTGTGCTATGTCATGTCATGTACGTACCCAGTGAACAGACTCGTTTCAGTCTTCCTACTTGTGTGAGCTGCTGATGGCTGATGGCTGATGATGTTACACTACTACACTATCAACACATTAAACTAATACTTTGGAAGTGGACTTAACTTGTAGTTGTAGTACGCATAACGCATAATATTCTCACATCTGAACTTACCTCATTCCTAAAAAGTCATTTAGCTCATGGCAACTGGGAACAAATGGGAAAAAATGTAGTCAGAGTCATTTCATTGCATTTCTTGCTACATTACACATAATGCGATGATGTTATTATAATATAAGCAAAGCACCTCCAGATTCCATGACTTGTCTGGAATTTCTACATTACATTACTGTCTGAAGTGTGCAGCAGACTGACTGAAACGAAATTAAAATGCAAACAGTATCGAGCAGAAAAAAATACTCTGCCTGCACATGAGTAAATGACGAATGTGACAGGAGACCAGTAAAGCACAATCGGGGTTTCTCGCTTCAGCCAAAACCGAGCCAAGAAGACAGGTAAATCTAAACGAGACAGTGAAGACATGATCTTCAATGCACGAACAAAACCTCAATCTCACCCAAACGATCTGCGAATTAGAAGAATACGGAAAACGATGATGGAAACATTATCTGCTTCGTCCCATCTTTGAAATTTTTATATACGTTTAGTAGACAAGTGCGGTTTACCTTACCGTAAAAGTGGGCTGTGCATGCTGTGCACTCACAATATTCCTATAGAAGACAGTTTCTGTGTTTTTACTGTTTAGGCTAAATGAATACATGTGAAGGTGTGGGGACGACGCTACGTAATCCTATGCTTATAACTTATGACCGAGTTCTATGCATTCAATTGTATTTATACATTAAGAAGTAAGAAGAAGTAAGGAAAAGTAAGAAGAAGTAGAAAAAAGAGACATATTCAGGTATTCAAAGATCGACTCACTCACCTTGCCAGCAGCCTTTTTATATCTTAGCGTCGCTTGGTGAATAAGATCCCGGACGAGCATCTCCTGTGCACACGGCACAATGACCCGTACATTCCCAAAACACACCGTCACTTTCATTTTCATAGTAGTAGCTGCTGACACGCCACTACGTTTACCCATTCGTCTCACCCAAAACTGAATTCACGACAACCCACCGTCGTCACCGTCCTCGTGCAGATTTTATTTTATTCAAATAATAATCATAAAGCACACACAGTCACTAAATTCACTGACAGCAATGCGATCTCTTAAAGTAATGGAAAACATTGCTCGCTCACTTTTGTACGCACTTAGCTCAGGGCTGAGAGCGAAGCAAAGGACAAACTCTGAATGGAAGTAATAACTGTGTTCTGTTTGTTCCATTCACTTTTATTCACTCGTACTATCCAGTATTTCACATGATCTCACGTCGCCCGTTCACACACAAATTCGTCTCATCCCGTCTCGTGTTTGCAATAAAATGTTCTTCAGTTCTAGCTGCTGCTCAGCTCACTGACTGCAAAGCATGTAACACTGCGGGATCAATTTGAAACCTGTTGAATGTGTAGTAAATGTATCTTATCTCTGCGAGTGAATGAATCCAGCACCTTTGCACTGCACTAAGCTGCGGAAATGAAATGTTAGTAGAACGGGAAGTTTACGTTTAGCTTAGTTTACTATGAATGCGTCAAATACTGTATCAATCAATGTACATATATTATATATGTAAAATGTAAGTAGAATAGAAAATCTTATCGTGAATAGATAAACAATGAATATATTTGTTTGTTGTTTACATTGTATATCTGTAGTTGTAGTGGTGGTGGTGGTGATGGTGGTGGTGGTGGTAGCACATCTGTAATCTTCTGGAAGGCATTAGTAATACTTCAATGTGTGCCCGTGAACAATTCAAATCTCATTCAAAAGTCTACAATTTGCACTTGAAAAGCGATGGCTGCCCCTTCACACGTAAAGTATGCAAAATGTTTGCATGGAAGATAAAAGGAATGATGGATAAGTCTTCTTTTCACCAGTAAATAGTTTTGACTCGCAGACACGAACTGTAGTCATCTGTGCAGACAGTGAGTTATTACATATCCTTACATCTTGAGATTTTTATTGACACTTTGGAATCTTGAGGAGAGCAGTTGGCCATTGCATACAATTGGCTACGTGGAATCACTTCTCGTAGGTCTCCTATTAATCATAATGATTAGAATAATTCGTGGGACATATTTCTGTCGGTTTCTTTTCGCACGTTGTTTCTCATACATTATCCGTTGACTAAGGCGAGATTACTCACCGCCACCGCCTACTTCAAAGCACAAACAACAAAACGTCCCTCACCCTACAACAATACGTTCACTCGGATATTATGTGTCTCTATTAAACAAAGTGACTGGACTGACTCACGGGCTGGATCCGGCTAACGCTTTTTCGTCCTCTGAGAGAGAAAAACAACTGGACGATTCTCAGTCTATTCGATTTTCGTGGATGAATAATACTGACTGCATTACGTGTACCGGTGTACCTACAGATATCTCTGCATGCATCGCTCCCACTCAGATTTCAACTCTGACGCTTATTTATACACTTAAATTTGATTTTGAGCTGGAAGCCTCATGTAGGGAGGATGCAATAATACTGCTAATAGTGCACTGCACCACACGGAGGCAGACGCTTACATAGGAGGGAATCGAACGGAGCAGAAGGATGACAAGACAACGAAGCGTCTTTTTCGTTTCGTTTCGTTTGTCCGTTGGGATTGCTTTTGGGAACTTCACTCACGCAACGCAACGAATAAAGTTGAGCATTTTTCTCGCTTGCAAAGTACCCGAGCCGAGAATTGATGCATCGGTCGGGGTAGACAGCGCAGATAGTTTACAATTTCAAAAAGGTATCTCTGTATGCAATATCTGTTCGTGTATGTCGGATTTAGTTGACTTTGACTCGTTCACTTTTAGTGGCTCAGTGGCTGGTAGCTGTGTGCTTGCAAACACGCACCCCGCTTGTCACGTACAACTTTAGCTCTGCTGCAATCTCAATCTATTTTGCATGTCTGGCCAGTTAACGTTCATTCCTTCGGTTCAAATCTTCACTGGGTCCTGTAGTCGTGTCATATGTACATGTCATATCACACACAAGTATTTATATGGATGGCCAATAAGTGACTTTGGCAAAAGGGGCGCATGATGGAGAGGTCCAACTTTGAATTGATGTCACAACTGCATTCATCACCATTCAAGAAGAATCTGCCCGTCAATTTTTTCCTGCGAGACACAAGGAGATAAAAAACATTAAAACAATAATATAATGGACGCAGCAGGATTGCAAATGGAACTGTTTCATTTGCATAATTATCTACTTAAGTTCATTATGAATAATTCCCAGAGTGTGCATTTTATAATATTACAATAGACGATAACTACTTAAATGACCTTCACTATGACCGACAATTAATTGCGGGAAAATGCAGATTTTCCAGGGTCTTTTTCGGTTAAAATTCTGAAGGCACTCATCGTGCGTGCCAGTTTTATAGGCGAGTATGAACCTGAATATCTGCTTAAGTGTACACTATAAAATAATCCAAATTATTTATAAGTATGTATGTATATATTCACTATTCACGTGAGCACATTTACAATTCATTGCACTCAAATCAGTTTTATATAGTGTGTAGGTGCACTACACTCTTGCACTACACTTATAGCATAAGAACACATGAAATAAGTGATTCACATTGCTACAAATGCTGACTTGAAGTTTTAACTAACAATTGAAGTTTCCCATGAAAATCAACTCTTTGTCAGTTTTTATCAAGAGACATTAGTACTGAAAGAATGAAACCCCCAAGTGACAGAAACACGATGAACAGTAGGAATGGCAATCAAACTTTATGAAACACAGTATAGTATCTCTGTAAAGATGGAGTTGTAACAGAATTGCGTGTACGTATAAAAACACCAATTCTAGAACAGTAGGAGCCTCCACAAAGTCGCTCAGTCTCAACATCTGGTGGTTTGAAGTGCACAAGAAGTGTTTTTAGTAAAAAGACTGCCGACGAACACTCGTTTCCGTTTCATAAGTTATACGTGTAGAAACCCACGCTACCGTTTTCTATAGTCTCAATCCAAAATGATAAAACTTCTTTAAGGGTTACACTTGGTTGCTTTGCTACAAATATTTAAGACATGCTGCACTATAAATTTGTGCATTCCATCAGTAAAGGAATCATAAAAATCAGAGTCTCGTAAGGCAATCAGCAAAAAAATTGGGCGTCACAATCCCAATGTTCCCAACAATCGAAAGTACAAGTATTAAAAATCGTGACACTACATTGCACATTGCACTACAATGCAATACTGGAGAAAGAAAGATAGCAACTGTGATAAAACCATTTTCATTTTCTATTACATCTGCAGTGGCACACAATACATACAATGCATAATAGAGCAGACCTGCTCTGCCTACATGCATTACAATGCAATATTCCGTCTTCTCTTATTATTATACATACACCACAAATTTACATCTGTGCAGAACACAGTAGTGATATTATCACAATATAAATTCATATAAAATCCATTGGTGCACATGTGCATAAATGTACATTGTACATGAAGCAAGGAAGAAGTACTGAAAAAACGAAATAAACGAATTATAAGCTTTAGGCAGAGGAATGTGGATTGCATTATTGCACAGTTCTGTTCGTTATGCTACAGAGATAAATGTGATGTGGTTAATACGACAGCCTTGATGGTAATGCTGATGGCAGAAATGATGAATGTGTTCTAGGATGCGTCTTTAACACCAACACCTCATCATAATGAACAGTCTGCTATGCGAAACCACCACAATCAGCACTCACACTCTTGTAGGAATTCCTATACCTATCGTATCTATACCTATACGTACTTATACGTACTTATTTACAGATGCAGTAATAAATGTTCAACGTGAGTGATTTCGAGGGAGATTCGATGCAAGGAAGAGTTGGAAGAGTGCTTTGTCAAATGGTGCTGCAAAACAGAAATGACAACTGTCAACTCACAATAAACCATTATTTGTGCGATAAAAAACTTGCTTTCCAAGCAGAAGGGCAAAGTAAGGACTGCGATCCCATTCTACTATTTATAAGATTATATGCCTATACTTACGTACTTACTTATGTACACGTACCACTTGTATAAAATATAAAGTGCACATACATGAATTCACTTACGGCTCACACTTTGATCTTGTGAAAACAAAAGCTACTTCCAAATCTATTGTTCTGAACCTACCTAACCGTTTTTGGCATTGAATGCGTGCACTGGTATTCTTATTGGTATTCTTTAGAAGATTGACGAGTGGACGAAATGAACGAGTGAACGCAAAGCGATATAAAATGAAATAAAATACACACAAAGGCTAAAAAACCGGGGAAAACTTGCTACATGATCGTATTTGCATATCGTATTTCACATAATATTTTGCCTACTGTTTGTACTTGCACATATTTTACTTTGTGTATGTTCAAATAGCTCGTCAGCATATTTTTGTTTAGCTTGTCGGGAAACATTGGGCTCAGAATTTGAAATGACCATGGTCTACAGGAATAAATTAACTGCATACTACGGTTTGTCTTTATCGACTTGAGCAGACGACAGAAAATCTGGCAAAAACAATTGCATCGCAGTTTCTACTTGGTTGAACATAACGTACATATGTAGCATATTATGAAGACAGATAAGGAGACCAGGGATCTTTATGCGAGAATACGAAACAATTCGTAGTCATAATGATAAGGCGTGTAGGTAAATCTGTATGCAAACGTTAAATAACATGGAAAAAATAAATGATAAAAGAATAATTTCGCTATAAAAAATTACGCTTATAGTTGGCACTGCGCGGCAGATCATTCTGTTTATTTTATGTAAAAAAGCTGCTTATGCAAAAGGCAGATTGGACAGCAGCAACACCACAATCACCAGATAACAACACACATGTAATCTACAAGGTAGCCGTACCTTTAGATCCACCACCTTTCAAATCACGGCTTCCACAAATCATATCGCATTCCTTGTTTTGGTACGTACGCCCTTTAGTCAGATTAGTGCACTGTTTATGACCACTCCATTCTGCTGATTTGATTACTACAGCTACATACACACTACATACACACTACATTTTTTAAATGTATCACATCTCATCTCTCCTTCGGTTTACATAATGTAGCCTATACATAATATATAAGTAGGTATGTTTACATCGATAGACCGTGTACATCTAGCATAACATTACTACTACTACTACTACTGGCATTGTGTGTGTCCAGTGGACACTGTCCACTTGTATCAACTTGTTGTACATGTGGAAAGGTCTGCTGGTCTATGTATTTAGATTCATTTTTGAAAAACTTTACAATTAGTCCACATTCGATTGAAATGATAATTAATTCTGCATATGTATGTATTTTCATTTTCATTGCAATGCTCTAATTCAATTTAATAAAAGCAACAAGAAATTCTGTTGTTCTATTAGTAAGATCCAATGAGACAAATTAACGTTAGCCACAATTAGAATGCAAGTATGACTAGTCGCACAAGTAAGAACAAGTACATATACGTACAATTATATGGTTCATGGTTAATTCTGCAAAACAGCAACATAAAATAGTAATAAATAGATTTAACAACAGCTTCTGTGTCCTGCCCTTTCGCGGCACGAATTTTTCCAAAGTGACGAGGCACGCGGCACAAACACTCGTGAATTATTGCATAATATGGTTGACAAATGACATTAAGTACTACATATTTGCACAGAATGTGGAGCGATTTCTGTTCACATCAGACAGAATCAGTTAAAGCTCATGTATTAATGAAAGTACACCTTCTAGCGCTTGCACTACTAAATCCAAATCCAAAATGACAAGTCGTACGGTAAATGTCACTAATTGAGTATTCAGTACATTTCTAGTATTTGTGCACATCAAGTAAATGGCACATGCCTTTATTGGGCATTAGAATATGCATCTTCTACTCACGAATACATCCAACCACATTTGCGTATGCAAATAATACATTAGCTGTGTGTGTACTATTAGAAATAGTATCTAGTGTAAATGTTTAAATTTATTGAATGAAAATTGGATTCGAAACGCTCACTTGTGCACGTAGTACGCTCCTATTGTCATTTTTGGAAT